>JARFOD010090782.1:0-17849 GCA_031763545.1 Mopalia muscosa | reverse complement strand
GCGAGAAAAGAGGTTGCTTTCTGTTGCCCTGGTGTTCGCAGAGCTAAAGGGTAACAGGAAGCAGATTTGTTGGTGATGTTCTATATTTGTGTCCGTCGTCATATAAGTGAAATACCCTTGAGCACGACGTTAAACAACAATCAAACAAACAAACAAACTAACCACTAGCCTGCCTGCCTTCCCAGCTGCCTGCCTGACTGCCTACCAGCCTGCAATCACGTTCGCTGCCTGCCTGCCAGCCAGCCCGCCCGCCCGCCTGCCTGCCTGCCTGCCTGCCTGCTCTCTCGCTCCCTTTCTACCACCATACGGCCTCGCTGTCTACCGACCAGCCACCTAGCTACAGGCGGTAATCATGCCAACACGAGCCACCCCAACAACCATGACGCTGTCTTTAGCCCCCCCAAAGAGAAAAAGAAGAACAAATCAGAGAGACCCTCATGGCTCTCAACAACCCTGACGCTATCTGTAGCCCATGGAAAGAAAAAGAAGAATAAATCAGAGAGAGCCCTCATGGCACCACCCCCAGCACCACAGCCAGCTTCACCGCCAACATGACAGCCAGGCCTACATCGATCAGCTCTCAACCCCGCACCCGGTCACGTGATCCCTAATGAAAGTTACCTATCCCGACATCAAGCTGAAAGTACAGTCCGATGGTGTGGTATTGACTGACGGATAAAGCGTAGAACCCGGATCATGCTATTCGACTCAGTCGAGGGGGTTAGACCAAACTGAAGGAGGTGATGGTAGACTTTAACGTGGCCCGCATCACGCTGTATCATTGGGATGTCGATGAATTGCCCCATCCTCCAAAGAGATTCAGCGAGATGCTGAGTTATGTAACGGTATCCACGCCTCACAAACCGTGCACAAAAAATATTTACGTGCACTGTAAATATTGGATGGTGTACAAACAAGACGATTGCCAATACCCGTCACGTCTGGGCCTCACGTTAAACGAGGATGATGGGTGGTATTCAACAAGCCAACCCTGTTTGAGGCTGTGGATGGGTTCTTAGCGGGCACACCTCACACCGGAAACAAGACGTCGAAACCACCCTGATGCGGTCGTTAGATCACCCAATGAGCCACTCCCTTCGGGACATCTGGATGTGTTGTTTTGAAGACTTCCTCGGCCCTGTGTTAGCATCACTACAGAAAAGTACTGTGGTGCCTGTGTTCATATCCCAGAGGCTACCCAGCATACCTGACTCACCCTGGATTTGATGTCTATCCCGGGATTTGTCCCCATCCTACCTGAAGGCCTAAACCCTGTGGATGTCAGCATATGTGTCCTCTATTTTAACGACGTATCCAGGGTGGAGATGTGACGTCACCTATCAATGTGGATGTCTTTCTTAACTGCTTCACAGTAAAGCCAGACGAGGCTCTCTTCGAGAAAGTGTTTACGGCTTTTTTGGAGAAGGGAAGAGGCCACCCTAGCCGATCTGATTGATGTAACACCCCAGTCGACTTTTGCGACGCCATGATGGCTAGTAAATTTCATTGGGCTCATATAGTAGCCTCGGTGCAGGATTTACGAGTCTACAAAACCCTGGCATTAACCATGTTTGATGATGGTCAGGTAAACTAAGTTTGTTAACTGGTGTTAAAATAATTTACCGATGGCGTGTGTGATCAAGTCCAACAACCTGAGTCCATACGTTACTAATACGAGCACACTGTGTTACCAACGCCTGAGGACTTATCTCACACCACGATCAGGCGACTGATCACAACCTTAGCCGGGCTCGGTGTCTTGTGATGTCTCTCGTGTATCGTCCTGTCAGTCGTTCCTGTTAACCACAATCAGATCGATTCACCGCGCATCGCAAGGGTCCTATGGGTAGACATACAAGGTAGAGGAGCAGACGACCACGAAAGACCTCAGCAACAACCCCGACAACCACCCGTCAACCACCCCGTCACCCTCGTCAACGGCCCTGTCAAGGACGCTCGATAACACGTTGCGACGCTTGTATTAAGACTCCAAAAGCGTGGCGGCCTACAGCGGAGTGAATTGCTTACGGCAGGCAGTACGCGATCGAGGCGCCAACGTGTCGAAAGCTCATGTGGGGGTTCGGACAAAAACGGGGGCTCAGCTGATCGTCGCCTTTCAGACTAAATTTGCCACCGGGTGCCAACAGTTGTATTTACAATCGACGAATGGACGGAATTTCTCAACAAACGATTTTAACAGATTTAACAAAAACGTCTTGTGTTGTATGTTCACAGCTGAAACGAAAGCCTCGGCGGTGTAATCGGACGTTCAAAGGACCGATGTACACGTATTTTACAGCCAGCAGTGCACGACGCTACATCCATGTCGTCCAGGCCTATGTGAAAGGGTACAAAGCTTATCACTGCAGTAGTGGACGAGCACCGACCAAAATAATGGTGGATCAGCAAGACGTGATCCACCAGCGTTTGTATTGCCCAAGCACTGCACCTCTGAAGCACCTTCGATTTTAAGTGGGGGGGCCAAGTCTTTATCAGTAAGGTCAAAGGTCAGTTTCAATAAAACGATTTACGGAATTGGAGTACATAAATTGTTCGCATTAAACAACGACATCCTGGACATCCGGTTGTGTATACGTTAAAAGACTTGAACGGTGAGTTGTTGGCTGGTTCGTTATACAAGGCTGAATTACAATCACGACACCCGAGGATTACTATCAGGTGGAAACGATACTGAGGACAGAAAAACGCTGGGGTGAAATCTTCCATTGAGCCAATTGATTGAGTTGTCCTGCGAGTTTCAATTCTTGGATTCCTGTAACCGCTTTTTAAACACACCACCCGTGCACGTCGGTTAGTCGCTGGAGAACCCTCCACGGAGAGACCTCGTGGCGACAAGGTATGTACCGACAACCCTGGTGGCATAAGAACTCCATTGTCACAACGTATAGGTGTGGTGCGTATTACCCTACTGGACTTATAGCTGTGGGTAGGTGCCCTCGGTCTGGATGTGGTCTGGCTGTTCGGTTGAAACAACAGAACGAACGCCTTGGGCGCTGCATTGTGGCCTCATAAGCGCTGCCACGTCAGCGTTTACTCTCTAGAGATCTCACGACCACACCACGACCATGACGATCAGCACCCCTTCCGCCATTACCACCACCCCAGGCATCACCAACCAATGCAGCACCCACGACAACACCCCTACCAGCAACCACTACGCTCTAGCATGGATATCCGTTTTCAACACCCCTTCACAGCTCTCATCGCTTGTGCCACGGGGGTGGCAAGTCGTTCTTAACCCGAGTTCTACTCCAACACACGGCAAGGCTGATTCACCCTGCCCCGGATCGGATTGTGTGACACGAAGCCCTAGGAGGACTTTTACGCCGGCTTGCCCTATCGAACGCTGTTTAACCCCAGTGTGAAGACGGTTGTGGTTTTAGACGAGTTCATGGTGGAGGCTGACGAGCTTGTGACGTCCCTCAAGGCCAAGCAGCCGTCTAAGAACAAAATTTATTCCTGGATGTGCTACAAAAACGTCTCATTCTCTACAATTTGGCCAACACAGCGTTCGACGGTACTTATAGCGAAATCCCTTTCAATTTCTACACATGAACTTGAACTACCTGTCACACGAACGGTCTTTAAATTCCAGCACAACCCTTCACAACCCGCTTCAATGAAGTTCCGAACCCCACTGCCCAAGGCGATCAACGTGCTTTGTTACCAAGAAGTCGACAACGTGATTAAAGTGGATCGTAACTGCTAGATCCTGTGTGACTTTCAGACCTAAACCACACCCAACCCAGGAGAGGGATAAGACCGTCTGTTGTTGTACTGACCATGTGTGGACGCGCACTCAGGCGCATGCCATTCACAGCCTGGCGGTAAGTTGACCCGCCACCACGGCAAATCTAACGATCGGTTACCGCTGATCGCCGACTCGCTTTTCCGTAGGATCCCTTTGATGTCTTCTGGGGGTGTTGAGGAGATGAGCTTGCCATCTAACCAGTCATCAGCGATGTGGGTGGTAGATCGGTGTAGTGTGAAGACCTCCTATATCTTTGTGGATAACCGGCGGGCATAGTGTCCCGCTGGTATGTTGTAGGCAAGGCAGGCGGGGTATAAAGCGTTCGCATCAAACCCCTCAATCTTTTGAGACGGCCTCCCAACACGTATCTTGGTGACGGCGGCTCGGTGGGAGCGGGTGAGGATGATCGATTGACCACCGACGATATTGTTTTTCAAATACGTGTACCCTGTCCGCACCTGGCGCCTCCACAAGTGAGAAAAAAGCTGAAATGTGTTTGAGAAACGTAGCGTTGTGTCAAACTTGGAAAGCTGATATACTGTTTGAAGACATGCACCCCTAGATGACGATAGAAGGTGGCCATTTTCTCTACAGCCTTTGTGAAGTGCTCCTCGTCGACGTTGTTATAACACGAGAGGAAGTCTTTGAGTGTCGTCATACCTTCCCAATCCCACACTTATTGTAGTGCCGTGTACGCCTCGCTGGAGAGTGTCTTTTTTTGTTTGTTTGTTTGTTTCGTGTTTAAATTCGTGCTCAAGGGTATTTCACTTATATGACGACGGACACAAATACAGAACATCACAAACAAATCTGCTTCCCGTTACCCTTTGGCTTTGCAAACACCAGGGCAACAGAAGGCAACCTCTTTTATTGCCTCTTACGATCGACCAAGGAAGCCTTCACGGTGTCATAAGAACATGAAGATAAACTCACTTTGTTGTTTAAAGTTTTTGGTAGTTGTCATGAAGTTTCCTCGGAGGTTATCTGCCAGTGTATTCCCTTCCACAATAAGACTCTGGACCTGGTCACTGGAGAATAATGCAGAGGCTCCAGCACTCTCTGTCACAGCTAATACTAACACAGGAACTTCAAAGAAACTCGCTGCAAAAGCCCTAAAATAAAATTTAAACAAGTTGAGAAGCTAGCAGGTCTACCACTAAAGGCATTTTTCTCTTTATTTGTTTGATTGTTTAACATCATACTCAAGGGTATTTCACTTATATGATGACAGATTGTCCACTTCACACTGTACACAGTCTTATTACGATGGAAAACCAGGAGGAAACCTTGCAAAAACCAACCCTGCGATTGCGGGAGCCACGACATGTGACTTGCTCATATACCTGATGGTCGAAAGACGGACTCGAACCCGTGAATGGTAAATCAAAGCATGTTCAGTTCAGGAAGCGCACTCACTACCACTGAGCCACGGCCGCGGGCCTAATTAAGTGAGTAGAGATTTACATTTTGTTGGTTAACATCACTTACATGGGGTCTGCAAAAATAACAGGGAGTTTTAAGTTTTTTTCGGCCTATCTTTAAAGCTGGAACACCTTTAATAAACTGTTTACCAAATCAAAGCCATTTTCAAAGTAAGAAAGTACAAAGAAATATACCCCATTAAATGTATATACTTACTTCATGGTGGCAAGGGAAGCTTTCCTGTGAACTGAATAGACTAGAATATATCCGTGGTACATTGGGTTCTTCATACTGCTCACATCGTGGTACGAGAAAAAAGTCACTTCCACTTTCTGTTTACAATAATCCAGGTAAATCTGAAGGCTAATGGTTGAGTGATCGTCGGAGGTAACACGAGAATAATCACTACTCAACAAAGGGCCCAGAGGTATTTCCACATTATATGGGTCACCACACATCATACACAGCGCAATCCTATCAAAAACAACCACAGTACACAACAATACAATGATTATTTCCTTTTTTTTGTTTTTAATATTGAGCTTTTATCTGTAACCATCTTTAGAGAAGGTATTAACAATTTACAATCATAAAGCTTAGTCAGGTAAAACAATGTCTCTGCTATATATATATATATGTATGAAAAGAAAATATTTTATTCAATACAGTGAGACTTTCGACTTTCACCCTATCAAAATTAATTTTTAGCATTTTCATCATTTGCTACGTCAAACTTGACTTTTGGACAAAATAGATTACAGGCTTTGGAGATATGGACAATTATACAAATGGTGAATTTGAAAGATTCACATGGAACACCACAGCTTAACCAATCAAAACTCTTTTCAAAAAAGTATAAATTTCCTCTGATGAACAAACCAAAAACACACAAATAATCTGCCTACCATAGAAATTTTTGTTTAAAAAATTAGTTTTTTTCTGAACATTTTATTACCAGTTTGTGTATTTTTTAATTTGTGTTGCTCGTTTGTTTGTTTGATTGGTGTTTAACGCCGTACTCAAGGGTATTTCACTTATATGACGACAGATTGTCCACTTCACACTGCACCTAGCCTTAATACGGTGGAAAACTGGGAGGAAACCTCGTAAAAACCCTGCGATTGCCGGAGCCACAAGCCCACAACATATGACTCGCTCTTATACCTGAGGGTCGAAAGGCGGACTCAAAGCCGTGAACAGTAAATCGAAGCAGGCTCAGTTTAGGAAGCGTGCATGCTACCACTAAGCCACGGGCCTTCAATTTGTGTTGCAGCATAGTAGAGAATATCAATTTTTTTTATGTGTACTTTGATGGCCTGTTGGTGTATTTAACATAAATTATGTGTACAAAATACTCCAGAATACACTGGGTAGGCACTGGGTCTGCTCACCTTATATCAGCCTCCACATGTTCTACGCTATCTGCGATTGCTGGGTTAGAGTGACTGATAACAGACTGAATTGCCTGCTCTATCTGCTCCATGTAAAAACTCTTCCCATCTACGAGCTTCTCGTCCCCAGGAATGTCAATGAATTCGCTGTGAAGTCTGAAAAATTATCACATTACATCATTACGGTTCTACTTGTTACCTTATGTCACTTCTAGGACAGTGGCAGTTTTTGAAGATATGGTGAATCATTAATCAAGATTTAAAAATAAGACAGCAGACGCTCATAAGTTTTTTCTGTGCAAAGGTAAATCACTCAGGCATGTTTCTAATTGATTTGTGGTCAACCTAACTCAAGTGTATTTCACTTTCAGGATAGCGATTTACTTAAACGATTCTGGCAGCCACATAAAAACTCCCATAAACTGTGCAGAGCTTTGTTTGGATTGAAAATAACTGTTCCTGTATTGTTAAGAAAAAAACAATATGAAAATGCTATCAAAATTCTGTCTATACCCATGTTCAAAACACAGTTATAATTGATTGATGTGTGCTTTACGCCATTTCACTTATATAACAGTGGTGTATTCAAACAATAATTGACATTAGCACAACTAAGATATGAAGCTTTTCCATAATGTTGGAAAGTTCATTTTCTTCCAGTGCTAAGTAAAGACAGTAGTGCTACTCTTCAAACAAACTGCCCTAAGCCAGAGGGCAATGCATTTATGTATAAAAATCACACCTTGGATGGAGGAGTCATGTTTAGCACTTGCGAGTAAGATTAAATATGCCTTGGTAACTGTAGCCATACAACTGTAAATTATTACAATTATCTAAAGACATTTTCAGAAAGGACCCAACTCTACACACTTTTAAAAACTAATATTAATATTTAAGCTGTTACATAAAAAAAATCTTTCTAAATTCGTTACCGTTTTGATAGCTGCCTTCCTGCTTCTCTTAGATGACCTAAGTCGTTTTTACTTAGTTTGGAATTGTAGGCCTGTATGATGACAATGGGCATGCCTTGAAGCTCCTGACCTTCTTCTCTCTTCAAATCCGCCAATAATGTCTGTTCTAAACTCGCTCTTACATACTCAAATGTATCGGCTGAATTATACACACAAAAGCAACCTACAACAGACAATTAGTTTGTTTGTTTGATTGGTGTTTAACGTCGTACTTAAGGATATCAGACAATTAGTATTCTATTAACTTATGTTATTACGGATAGATTTTGATAACATATTTTATTTTTTTATTCTTTATTGTGAACAATGTTTTGCAAACATTTAATTAAATAAAATAAGTCTTACCAACACATTCTGTTTGCCACAATTTAACGAAGTATTTAGTTTATAAATTAAAATATTCAATAGGTACATGGTTCGTATTAGCCTGGAATTTTTTTTCTCATGTCAAATGGTAAAAGGACTTTACTAGTTGGTTTGTATTATTTTTTACATGTACTTGTAAATGTAAATCTTGTAATGATTTTGGATCATTTGGTTGTTTGGTGGGTTTATTGTCATACTCAAGTGCTTTTCAGTACCTATATGTGGTGGAAAACTAGACTGATTGATTTGTGTTTTATGCCATGCTTATTATAGGCATTTCACTTCTTAACAACAATCACTACCCTGACCATAAAATGTTAAGTGCTCGATAATGCTGGAAAGTTGATCCTTCCGCAGTGCATAGTATTGTTTGTTTTGTTTGATTGGGGTTTAATGTCGTACTAAAGGGTATTTCACTTATATGACGACATGCTAGGCAAATGGGTGACGGAAACCACCCTCGACACCACTGGCAACAAACAAAGACAGGACGGGACAAATACAGGATGACAGCAACAGGACGCATTACAGACACCACAAACAGATCAGCTTTCTGTTCCCCTTTAGCGCTGAGAGCACCAGGGCAACATTAAGCTCCCTCCAACCACCCGCCGCAGTGCAGAGTGAAGTCAGCACTGAAAAGTGGACTGCAGCCTGTGAGCGGTAACTAAATGCACCATTATCTCCCACTATCTGTTCACAGGACTTTCATTTGTTTAATGCGTACTCAAGGGTATTTCTCTTATATGATGACGTGCAAGCCCAAGACAGGACACAATGCGGACACCACCAAACAGATCAACGTCGTGTTCCCTTTAGCTTTGAGAGCATCTCGGCAACATGAAGCTCCCTTCAAACATCCGCGCCTCGAGATTTAAGACAAATACATATACTCACCATGAGGTTTGAAGTTAGCTGTGGCAAAGAAGTTTTGAGGAAGCGTGACGTCCCCATCTATTGGTCTATAATCCAAACTGAATACTACACTACCTTGCATATACTCATCATCGGGACATAAATACTGAAAATAAAAAAAACTTCATATGAACAAAAGAATGAATATTAGCAGAGCTTTAGCAGGGAGAAATTTTTTAATTTTACTGAAAACCGACAGTCACATTCCAAAAGTAACAGGACATTCCTGATTTTCCCACTAAATTGATTTTATCTAGCAACTTTTCACCTGGTATAATTTCAGAGCAAGCTCAGGTCAGTAGTAAATGTTTTTTGATGGATATATTTTTTGTTTATATATGATTTCCTAAGATTAGACTGGAAAAGAGTAAAGAAATTGCTGGTAAAAAAAAACCCCAAAAAACACCCTTTCTCAGTTCAAAGGTTATTTTATGAGATGAACTAACTCATAGTTATTACTTTCTGAAAAATGAACTGTCTTTATTTTTCTCTACTTCTTCCTGTCAATATTAAGTAAACTAACAATAAGTTTAACATGGATGATTGGATTTTCATAAAATTGTAATATTTGTAATCATGAGAATCCTAACTTTTCCTCAAACTTTTTTAGGTATCACAACAGGTAATAAAAAGGCCAAATAAAAAGGACTGGTTGAGTCTTTAAACACATTGATTGGTGTTTTGTGCCTTGCTTTAAGGTATTTCACTTATATGACGGCGGTGTATTCAACAATAATTGACACTAGCACAATCAAGATGTGGAGCATTCCATTAATGTTGGTAAGTTAATTTTCCTCCAGTGCTAAGTAAAGCCAGGTGATAACTACTATAACTGTTAGATAACTACTATAACTGTTAGATAACTACTATGACTGGAAGATAACTACTATAACTGGTAGATAACTACTATAACTGGTAGATAACTACTATAACTGTTAGATAAGTACTATAACTTTTAGATAACTACTATAACTGGTAGATAACTACTATAACTGTTAGATAAGTACTATAACTGTTAGATAAGTACTATAACAGGTAGATAACTACTATAACGGTTAGATAACTACTATAACTGGTAGATAACTACTATAACTTTTAGATAACTACTATAACTGGTAGATAACTACTATAACTGGTAGATAGCTACTATAACTGGTAGATAACAACTATAACTGTAAGATAACTACTATAACTGGTAGATAACTACTATAACTGGTAAATAACTACTATAACTGTTAGATAACTACTTTAACTGTTAGATAACTACTTTAACTGTTAGATAAGTACTTTAACTGTTAGATAAGTTCTATAAGTGGTAGATAACTACTAAAACTAATACATAACTACTATAACTTTTAGATAACTACTATAACTGGTAGATAACTACTATAACTGATAGATAACTACCATAACTAATAGATAACTATTATAACTGGTAGATAACTACTATAACTGGTAGATAACTACTATAACTAATATATAACTACTATAACTGGTAGATAACTACTATAACTGTTAGATAACTACTTTAACTGTTAGATAAGTTCTATAAGTGGTAGATAACTACTAAAACTAATACATAACTGCTATAAATTTTAGATAACTACTATAACTGTTAGATAACTACTATAACTAATAGATAACTACTATAACTGGTAGATAACTACTATAACTGGTATTGTAACTGTTAGATAACTACTATAACTGGTAGATAACTTTTATTTCTGACCTGGGCCAGTGCAGGTTTCACTGACACAGGCTTAGGCAGCTTTAGGGGTGTGCACCTGTGCAAATGGACACCCTGAATTGAACAGTTGCCTTGTATGGACACCCTGTTTTAAGAAACATTAACCTGCAGGAGACAGGGACACCCAGCAGTTACTTAAAAGTTGAGGCAAAATGACCATTTTGGAAACTATAATTTTGATTTCTGGCTAAGCCCCTGTTCACCAATGAAAAATATGTTGGCACCTCATAGACCAAATTATAACGAATAAATATAAATGCCTTAATAGGTCTACAATTGGCTGACTTCTTCAGACCACACAAATTGAATGATACATACGCGGATTTCCTTGTTAGCTTGAGTGGCTAAAGTTTCTTTCCCCAAAAGCACCAAATTCATTGGTCGTTCTCCGGAATTGGAAGAGTCTGCTCTATTATCTAATATTTCTGGCCTGGTTGAAATAAAAAATGGTGAATTGTTTCAAAAATGATGTTCTGCACTTATAAGCATCCGTTGAATTGATGTGTTCATCAATTAATCATCTATTTAACACATCTGATGTAATCTCTTAACACTCATTAAATAAAACTACTTGTCTCTTATATTTATAGGTAGAACAAATATTTACAGATTGTTTGTTTCAAATATTACTAGACAAAGATAGGGTCTTAAATTTATGTTTGTTTGTTTGATTGGGTTTAAATGTCATACTCAAGGGTATTTCACTTATATGTCGATGGATTGTCCACTTCACTCTGTACCTAGCCCTCCTTAAAAAACACCCCCTGCGATTGCCGGAGCGACACAACATGTGACTTGCCTTAAATTTATGACACCACCACATATACAGATTTTTTTTAGAAAAAGAGAAATGCACTGACCTAATTGCCTTTGCTGCTAGCACCTTGGAGACTTGTACGTCCATACAACTCTCTTTAAAATAACACATTTCACGGGATGGGTGGTCAATAAAGCCCAGGTGGTTTAATATCATCACTTTTCGGTTCTCTTCTAGTCTATGAAGAATTTTATACCTGAAGGAGGTAAATACATAACAAAAATTTAGAAAAATGGACACTGGGTGATACTCTTAACCATTACGACTTGTGAACAATTTCAGCTCAAATTTTAAGGATACTTTTACCTGCATATTCAATTTTTAAAAAAGAAGGTTCTATATTCTAAAGGATGCGTTGATGGAGCTGTAATTACTTCTACTTCCGTAGTTTTCGGTCAGTTATATGGACTCACCAAAGATATCACAAAACGCTTCTGCTAGAGAAATTTTGCTCATCAATTTGGTGACCATGTAATTTGTTTTAGTTGCCAAACTTCAACCAAATTTTAAATAATAATTTTGACCCCTAGCATAATGGTGTCAATGTCTGCCAACCAAATTGTAGAACTTGGCATTTTGCAAGCTTGCCAGCCCTATGGATTAATGAACCACACTCATATTCACTGGCAACAAAAAAATGACAGAGCAGGACTTTCACAAGACACAAAACAAATACATGTACATCACATACTAGGTCAACAAGAACCACCCCTAGTCGCTGGCAACAGAAATAGTAAAAGACAGAACATATTAGATCTGGATACAAATCATGATGAAAGAAGACAGTGTTCGAGAAATTTATACTCAAAGTGCAATTAAGAAACCCTATTTCAAATATGGAAAACCATGAGGCTAGTGGGCATATTTATCTAACAAATCTGTGTTTTTATGACACTTCATGATTTGTTCAGAGACAATATAAGAAGGAACTATGAAAGACCCATACATGCCATAGGCTTTGTGCAACATCCTCACGGTGTTTGTCTAAAGCCTGTGAAGGGGTGGTGAGCTTGTGTACTCCTTTCTGTATGCTATTGGATTTAAAGATGGCCATCTTTACATATTGTCACACAAGAGGATAAAGAGACAGGCTTAAAGTAAACTTAACTGCCCAAGCTATAACACAAGACCAAGCTGCGGAAGACAGGGGAGCTGGGTAATACATGTTTAAACATACAGAAATAAAGCCTCCATCTTTCTTAATTACATTTTACACCAGCTTGTTACAGATTGTTTGTTTGATGTGTCAAAACCATACTCTAAGTTATGCAACCATTGTACATAAATGAGAACTTCTTGTGAAGCGGTGAAGAAAAACTCACTGTATGATCCATATATGAACAATCAATTGTAACATTTTCTTTTAAACCTTAGTTGAATTGTTTAATTGGGGTTTAACGCCACACTTAAGGTCATTTAACTCACATCTCCCAATCGCTTCATCAATTTCTGAGGATCCTTCGACAGGGCGTCCAACAAAACCTTGTTTTAACTTAAAATGGTAATTGGAACTATATTTGTGGAAAGCAGTCGGAGAAGTTTCAAAAGTGATGAAACATTTGGTATACACACAAAATGACCACCAAATATGTAGAGCTAAGCCTGTCCTTACCCTGAGGGCCATCAGCCCGATAAAACAAACATCTTGGGTCATGAAAGTTATTCCGTGAACATTTAGAGTGTGAATAAAAAATGTTAATATGATAGTTATTACCTGGGATCTTCCTCTAAAGCATTTGTGATCTCTTTAAAATCTTGTGGAGTTAATGTTCCCTTTGGGTTAAGTCTCATAAACAATTCAGTCTTTTCCCACAGTAATTCCTGGAAGTCATGACGTGTTCGAGCAGATAATTCCGCCTGATACCTATCATACACCTGTAGACGTTCATGTTCCAATAAACTATTAAAACACTCCTTCCCCACAAAAAACACATAAGCTTCACTCAAGGGCTTCCCTGGGGTGACATGACTACTTTCCATTAACAAATCCCTAAATTGGTTCTTTAATCTGAAATTGTAACAAAACAGTGTAAATATAAAACTAGAAATTAGATGAAAAATGAAATTGTTAGTCTCAAATTGTAAATTAGACATATTGCTAAGTGTAAAGCAACGAAAATTTTATACCTAATTAAACAAATGAATTATAGACCTTTAAATGGCAGCCACTGGGGTGACAAAAAAATGGATCCACTGGTTTTAGTTTCAGATGATCGAATTAGTTCAATCTCAGGTAATCAATTGAAAACCTAATCCGATCGTCTAGATTTATAATAAAATGAACACACTTCTTCAAAAAAAAAAATCCACACATCCTTTTTTGCTGTAATACTTTTTCTGTGTTCTTTAATTACATAAAAGTCTACAAACATTTTTCTCAGTGATATAGTCGAAGATTGTCATATCAAATGAACAAATAGTGTAAGCTTATTTAATTTAACTCCTCTAGTGTTAGATTTTCTGTAAATTTCCAGGCAGATCTTTGCCATATGTGGCTATGAACATCCAGGCACTTGTTGCTTCACGACGATCGGATGAACTATTTGGTTCTTTAAGCATTGTATTTAATTCACACAACAGACAAGCAGGACACGTTTGTTTTTATTCTATTTCAATCTAAATCTGTTTTCATTTCATGCTTATTGTTAAAAGTTTGGAATTAGACATTCAGTTAAACCTTGCCGTGATACTATTTTAGCAATCAGCTGAAATGGCACAAGATACAATTCACCTGGAATTCAATTTAGACGATCGACAGGTGATTGATCAATTTGATAGTGTACTACGCAGCCTAAATTATCTCCTGAACAGATGAGTTGTAATAAGATCCAGATTAACTTACTCTTATCTAAACTTACTCTAATTTTTTATGCTCTGCCTGCAAAGCATTGAGATGATTTCTGAAGTAGTTTTCAGCCTCTGGTGACTTGAGCAAATCAAATGGCAGTCGTGTTTCTTCGTAATCGTCCACAAAGTCTGACCATTTCCAAGAGTCAGTCTCCTCTGTGCAGACCTCTACAAACGACCTGTTGAAGTCGGGGTGATGTTTCATATGTGCTTGACATGATGGCCAACTCCTGCAGATGTATAGAAAAACATATATTATTTTCTGTATCTACTAAGTTGATTTGATAGTAAATATATATATATAAATAAATTTGAGGAAGAAAATAAAAATTCATAATTGCATTTATAAAGGTCAGACACAGAAAGAAACTACTAGGAACGCATGAACATGGAAGCTCCTTTCTGGGAAATATGTCAGATTCGCAGGAAATTTTGTGAGTGATTAAAAAAATTGAGGGTAAAAAAGCCCACCCTGATTTTATGTGTAATTTTCACAGAGTTGGTACAATTATAATAATTTCTCATTTGAGAGTGTATACTTGGATCACCAAACGATTAGGTCTTTGAGAAATACACATTGCCATTTTTTTTTAATGTAGGTTTCGTACACCTTTAATAGGGCTTTCAATTTTCAAGGCTTTAAGGAAAATGACAATGACTTCACTTTATATTGTTAACAACATATCCATTTTTTATATTAAACTTGATATTTTCTCTTCAATTCTTTTATTATTACTCTTTAATTCAGTTTATTGTATAACAGTGATGTCTTCTGCAGCTAAAACAGCTGATTCACCTCTTAAGGATACAACATATTTACAAACAAACAGAAAGTACTGCTTTGCCTTGAAAAAAATATATGAAGACCACAGTAAGCTTATACATTACATTGTATCGACAACATAAGTAACTCGTTTTACAAGTTATGTTACATAGTTTATATGCCTTTCTATACACCTATAACTTATAATGAAAAATCACGGACACATTTACGCTAGAATTTGTCTCCAGGCTTCAAGGAATGTGAGCTTCCAGGGCCAAGGTGGCCCCGAAACAGCCAGACCCCAGCCTACAAATGCTTTGTCAGTAAAAGTGAGACACCAATCGTTCGGTTACGTGAAAAAAATTTACGCGAACAGTCGTTCAGTGTAATTACTCTATATTGTACCAAGATATACAGCATAAACGGTAATAACTGGTACCAATCATTGTTTGCAGATTTTAATCAAATATCATTCACAAATAAAAACTTTAATACCAGTAGACCAACCTGTGATTGCCCCGCGGGTGGTTTAAACAAGACGCAACTGTCATAATAAAGTGTTGATGTTGCAGCAGAACGTGGTAGGCTATCGGAGTGGCTTCATTAAACAAAGAGTTAATCCGGTCATTATCAGGGCCAGTCAAAGCACATGGGGTGCAGTTAATGTAAACTTCTTACAACGTTATCCAAATTTAGGCTGTTGGGTTTCGTAATTGTGCACTGTCAACATCAAAATGAGCTGACAGAGAGTTAAAGAAGGCCATAGACCAACAGTGACTTTGATCGGCTGGAGAGCCAGAGCCAGTCACCAAAGCCACAGCCCACATAGACCTAGGTTTACTGTTTCATGCTGTTTATCGATCTCTTATTTCGTTTTCAGTAAAGTAAATTAATTGGGGTTTTTTCCTCAAATTTACATCATAAGTGAAGCAAGAAATGGTTCATACTTAAACTTAGATTACATGTATGGCCAGGCTATAATACAAAATATTTCTGACAGCGTATGAGGATCCTTTTCTGGCTATCTTGTGTAGAATGTACATACACTGTATATATCCGATGTACATGGTCTTAGCTTGCGTGAATGGTGACCCTTCGCTTGAATTTTCATTTGCGTAACCTTCACGTAACCTGAACGGGCGTTCGCAGGAAAAAATAAGGCCTGTTATGTGAAAAAAATTTGCGCAAACGGTCGTTCTCGTATATAGGTTACCGTTATGTAAAAACAAAGTGTAATTACGCTATGTTGTACCACAAATCGATATACTGCATAAACAGTAATAACTGGTAACAATCATTGTTTGCAGATTTTAATCAAATATCATTCACAAATAAAAACTTTAATACCTGTAGACCAACCTGTGATTGCCCCGCGGGTGGGTTAAACAAGATGCGACTGTCATAATATAGTGTTGTTGTTGCAGCAGCACGTGGTAAGCTATCCCTGTGGCTTCATCAACACAACGAGTTAATCTGGTCATTATCAGGGCAAATCAAGGCACATGGGGTGCAGTTACAACACAGCCCTAGGTTTTCTGTTTCGCGCTGTTCATTGATCTCTTGTTGCGTTTTCAGTAAAGTAAATTAATTGTGTTTTTTTCCTCAAATTTATGTCCTAAGTGAAGCACGAATTGGTTCATACTTAAATAAACTTAGACTATGGCCAGTCTATCATGCAAAATATTTCTGACAGCATATGAGAATCCTTTTCTGGCTATCTTGTGTAGAATGTACATACACTGTAGACATCTGATGTACATGGTCTTAGTTTGCGTGAATGGTGACCTTCCGTGTGAATTTTCGTTTACGTAACCTCCAGGTACACATGTAACCTGAACGACCGTTCGCATGAAGAAATAAGGCCTGTCTGATGGTTGACAGACAGACTCAATCCGGTGAACGGTCGGATAAGAGGAAACAGTGCATTTATTTTTTTAGGCCCTATTGATAAAATACATGTAGCTGTCATGAACAATACACACATGTGGACTAAATTATCTCCCTTTGAATCAGGTCTGTGCTGTTGGAGAGAACGGACCAAATGGGGTATTCCTATAATAATTCTAGGCCATAGGACCACAGATTTATAGGTAATTAAAATTAACAGGTATTTTAATTCTTTGTTACACAGAATTGAGATAAACAATGTACATGTAGTACAATGTAATTGTTTTGTTTTTTGGCTGTAAATGTGGAAATTTGTAGCATTTCAATGCTTTGCATCTATGTCTTCAATCAGTGAGATTTATTTAGATATATTTCTTTTCTAATATTTGCATACAAACCAGGGGTGGAAATGTATAAAATAATTTGTCAGACATTTTTCAAATTTTGTCCTGCAGGTCATTTAACACAATGATAAATTCTGGGGGTCTTTACAGGAAAACATGTCCTTCAAATGTATGCTTATTTCCACCCCTGAAAACCCTACTTACATTTTAACTGACCTGGTCATATAACCTGTTATTATGAATATCAATCTAATAAATACACAAGAATTTGCAGTATTCTTGGGGAAACAACCACAAACCATGAACAATGTATACAAAAGAAAAAGTAATACAGTACTGCTAGAAGCTAACTTCCCATGTCAGACGCGGATTAAACGTCTATAATCCGCAATGAAACCACACTAAAGACGCGTTCTGATGTAAGACGAGGCAAAACCATTTTTTAAACAAGCCGCACGTATAATCCGCAAAACGGGGCAAAGTGGAGACCACGTGTAAAAGCAAAATGCCTAGATCGCTCATCACAACACTTATAATATAAACCGAAATATTTAATCACAATTTATCTGCGTGTACCTTTTATTGGAGTCGTAAGTTTACCCTACTT
>JARFOD010090781.1:0-33041 GCA_031763545.1 Mopalia muscosa | reverse complement strand
ATCGAGGGAGTATTCTGCAGGGCCATGGCCCACCCGCTCCCTTGGGGGGCCAGCTGGTTTGAGCATCTGATGCAAATTTCACCACTTTTAAAATTGAATATATTTACATATCACGGTATTGGTCATAACTGTTTATTGAAGGAAGACTTTGTTGATGTAGTTACATGTAGACCAATATATAGCTTTTTGAGGTTTCTCTGTGAAGATGTTTTATATACCCTGTTAGCATGATGTTAAACACCACCCAACCAGGCCAGTTTTTAACCAAGCTACTGATACATAATATGAATAATTTGGATTATATAAATCTTAATAAGTGCAGAATAGATGTTTACAGGATAAAGCAATAATGTGGAATAATGTATGCTCTGTACAGGCTTCTATCACACGATGCAGTCAACCCCTGGCGGGCTTCAGTGCCAGATGTATGGAAGATGAACAAATGTTACAGGCTATCCTCAGAGCTAACCCCAAATCCAAATATATGTATGTGGTGGACACGAGACCAAAAGTAAGTCACATTTAAGATATTGGATGACTTTCCTATTCAATTAGCCCATGGCAGTGATTTAGTGGTGGGCTTATTAATCCTACTTTGATGTACTGTTCATTGGTTTGAGTCCACATGTTAACCATCAGGTATAAAATTCAGTCACACAATGTGGCTATGACAATTGCAGGGGTGGTTTTACGAGGTTTCCACATTGTATTCCACCATAATTAGGTAAATGTAAATGGATACTCCATCGTCATGTAAGCCAAAGACCATTGAGTACAATGTTAAAGCCGAATCAAAAAAGAATCCTATTGTCACATAGGCGTTTTTTAAGACATATTTCTTCAGATGAAAATAAGTTTTTATTAATGCTTGAAGACATTTAAGTACAGTGCTAAACCTCAAACAAACCATCAATGTGTGTTGATACAATCTAATCCAGGATTAATCTGAATGGAGGTTAACAAGTTTCACCTAGTAAGGGAGCACATTGGTCCTTCACTGGGTACAGTCACTACTGTGCCAAGTTAGGGACAATTTCGACATCGGTTGTCCAGTCACTGCAAGACACTGCTTTCAAAAGGAAAATAAACAGAAAACCAAGGCTTTTCATTGTAATATATTGGTTGATAAGTACAGTTCTTTACATCGGTGCCATTGACTTCAACTGTAATAGCTGGTGTGTATTTTCAGATTAATGCCATGGCGAATAAAGCTGCAGGGAAAGGCTATGAGAATGAGAGTTTTTATGCTGACATTAAGTTCCATTTCCTAGGAATTGAGAACATCCATGTTATGAGGAACAGTCTACAGAAGCTTTTAGATTGTGAGTTTTTATGGAGATACCGTAAAACACGTATTGATTTGATGAGAAAAGGGAATGTCCCTTACTATACACAGGCCAGAGTGCAGTCACATGCTTTACTTCTGGAGCACATTGCTATTTTTTGTTATACTCAAGTTATAGCTTTGTTAAGGATTGTATCTCAGAGGTTAGAAAAATTCGGGTTTATGACTCAGAGGTCCAGTTAGTCTGGTTTCTGTTATAATCAGAGTTTGATGTATAAATGTGTAAGTTTTCTGATAAATTCAGTTGTCACACACTCCGGTTTCTAGTCCAAAAGTTATTCCCACTTTACGGATATTTACCACACTTTGGCACAGGGATTTGTTATCATTCTCATCATGCTACAAACCGATAAAGAGTCTGTTGAGGCAATAATGGGACTGTTTATTGTTGTAAACATACAAGTCTTTCATGAGTTACACACTGTTCATTTCACAAGATTTCTTTCCGTATCTATTTCTTTTGCAATTGGCATTTCAAAATAGTTTCGATAACATAAAAAGGCAATCAAGATTTTCAGCAAACATTTAGCATGCTTCACAATTATATGATGTCTTATTAAATATAAAAACAATCTCTCTGTTTGATTACAAATCCATCTTTTTGCTCTGTATCTATTTCCATTAAAGAGCATAATTGATAAAAGAAAAACTTTGATAGCTAAAATAAACCTTTGTGATGTTGGAGATTATTTTGACTTCCACTTTCCTTGACTGGTAAATTATCACAGGATAGGTTAAACACTAAAACAATAAAAAACACGCCTCTTGCAGGCTATAAAAAGTCTGTTTTACTCAGTAGATTAAACAGATGCACTACTCTTAACTGATCAGCAGAAAATGAAATTTGGCAATGAAAACACCAAGCCTGTACTCCAATGGTCAAGGCCAAGTGTTTCAGATGCAGGCATGATATTCTGGTGCAATAGTAGACCTAGATGGATTGACTAAGTCAGACAACACTGTTGTATGCATGTAAATGAAATACTATTGTATGAATAATGTACCAAAGTTTTTACCATTGTGATCAATTTAGGGTAGTGACTATGTAATGGAATAAAAACGCTATTATTCACTTAACATACCTAGCAATGTCTACATCTGTTTATTTGTGGGAAATCTATCTTAATAATTTGACATTATTAACTTCATTTTTATAAATCGTTTTTTGGGAAAAAGTTGTCAAAAAGTTTCCATATATATCTGCTGGTTGATATGGAAACTTGCCTATTAAGAGCTCGTACAAGTTTAGCTCTTGTCAGACAACAAGGAAAACCTCAGGTCAATTGGATTTTGGTCAAATTTAAAAAAAAAAAAAATAAATGGCTGTCATTTCACATGACCTGTGACATCACATTTTCATTCAAGTTTGATAATTTGGGACATTAACAGTTGTCTAAGTGTGAAGTTTATTGATAGTTTCTTGATATCAGCAATATTTGTATGTACAAATTAATGATAAATAATGAGATCCCTGTTTGATTAATATAAATCACTGGGCAGAAAGTTTGAAGCTTGGATTGGGACATTTTTGGAGGGTTACGCAAATTGTGGTCAACTGTTTCTTGTTAACAGAAACCAGAAGTTAAAGATCTGTTTAACCTAGATGTCAGTTTGCAATTAGCTAATGGAAAGTGTTACTCTGACAGTCTGTTTTGCCTGTCCTGTCATCTAAGATTTGATACATTGATAGCATCCATCTAATGGAGAGAGCTTCCAGTTCCTCTGCTACTCTCGGGGGTAAAGAACACGAAGAAGCTGATCTGTGCATCTGGGGATTATTCTGCACTCAGTGCACTGTAAGTGGTATTGTCAGGATGGTTTCCTTCATCTATTGAAATAACCTTAAGTATGACATTAAAACCCACGCATAAAGACAAACAACCTCATTCTGTCAGAGCCTGGAGGAAGCAAGTCAAATTCAAATCTGTTTTTCTTGACGACAATTGGACAACAGCACTGAAGATATTTAACGTATGTTTTAAGATGTTCCCTTTAGATGAGTTTGTGTCAGTCTTTTATTGGATTTTGATTATTTGGAAACCATGTTATGGGTGTTTTTCTTCTGTATTATGGCAATTGTCAAAATGGTATGCAGATGTATTCTGAGTTTGCGAAATGTTTAATTTTAACCATCCGATTTTAAATTATGTTTGAACTACCTTAAATCTTACTAGAAATTGTAAACGAACCTAGAAGTTTGTGACATGTTTTCAGTATGTGAACTGAAGAACCCCTCAATGAATGCATTCCTCTCCGGATTAGAAGGGTCAAGCTGGCTCAAACATATCAGAGCTATTGTGGAAACATCCGTCTTTATTGCCAATGTAAGTACTTTGTAGAGCTAAAATTTGGACTATATTTTTAAACCTATTTAATCAGTAACAGTGTTAAAAATAAAATTTGTGAAAATATTCACAACGCGTTTTACACCTGTAATATATATTTGATATGTATTAAATGTTATTTCTGTATTATTTTGGCCAGGCTGTACGTAATGGTATCAGTGTGTTAGTGCACTGTTCTGATGGGTGGGACCGCACAGCTCAGACCTGTTCTTTGGCTGGTATCATCCTGGATCCTTACTACAGAACAATACAGGGGTTCCAGGTCAGTCTAACCATATCACAACAAATGGTCAATGGTGGCTGTATTTCAACTTGTCAGTCAGGCCAGGTTGAGGATAGTTACCACATATCACTACCATTGTCCAAGGGAACAAAACACTCCACTTGTTTTGGTTGTGTTTGTGAGGCTGTTTTGGGATTACATCAGTTGAGGTGAAATAACGTCAAGTATGGCTTTGAACACAAATCAAACCTTAAAGTTATTCCCAAATGGGTTTTAAATCAGGTTAAAAGGGACTGAATTACAAAGATAGTACTAAAAAGTATCTGTAAAATAAATCCCGTATTTTTCTGACGATTAGAATTTGTTTGATTTACTTACAAACTTGCGACTTCTCATACAAGTTATTTGAGCTGTGACGTAGGCAGGGGAAACTCTATTCGGATCAATCTAAGCCGGATAATGACGACTCGGTGTCAAATAATGATGACTCCATACTGGAATACCTTTATCACTCAAAGTTAGTCTTAAATCATTGACTTTTAAACTGCTAAACACTGTGTGGTTAATATCACTGCAGACTCATGTACTCAACTCTTATGTAATGTGATTGTGGTAGATACGGTTGGGCAGAGTTTTAAACATTAAATTATTATTGTAAGGTTTTCAAGACAAACCAATGAGATGTTGATGTGTCCTATCAATTTTAGTAGAGTTAAATTACTTTTAAGAAGTTTTATATCTGACAGACTTTTATGTTTATCAAGTCAATTAAATAGATTCAAAATGTTTAAAAATAGACAACAAGAAATCCAACTGGATCCTAACTATTATTCTCTATATGTATTACAAATGTGAAATCCTCGTCAAATATTCATGAACTGCCATGTCAACTTTTATATGAGGTGTCAATGTTGTGTTTGTGTAGTTACTTTTCCATATGTCCAATTTATATATTCTATTATATATTTAAAATAAAGCTATGTGTTGTGCTGTCAATACAACCATATGATTAATTGTTTACATCCACAGGCTCTGATTGAGAAGGAGTGGTTATCATTTGGTCACAAGTTTACAGACCGTTGTGGTTTTCTAGAAGGAATAGACCTAAAAGAAACCTCACCAGTTTTCACACAGTTTATCGACACAGTCTGGCAGTTCATGCAACAATTTCCCAGTGCTTTCCAATTCAACGAACGATTTCTGCTAACACTTCATGACCATGTCTTCTCTTGTCAGTTTGGAACTTTTATTGGTAATTGTGAGAAAGATCGGGTAGACTTGAGGTAAATCTGATTCTTTCTGCTATTGGGTTATGATTTGTAGACCATTAGCAAGACATCATTTCTGTACAATTCTCATTGTGTCAAATTTTCTTCTCTGGATGGGATATAACTAACAAAGTATTACACCCGAAAATAATAAATAAAAAACATGTAACTTGTGCAGTCGCCTTTGCTTGAAAAATATCTATATAATTTCATAAATACACAAGACCCTCTGGATGCAGGCAGTTTGTTTGGAGAGAAGCAATGCTGTCTTTACCTAACACTGGAGGAAAATTAACTTTCCAACATTGTGGAAACGGTTCATATCTTGGTTGTACTAGAGTCAATCATTGTTGTAAAACACCGTCCTGATATAAATACCCTTAAGCAAGGCTTTTTACACCAATCTATCAATCCTAAATACATAAGACTGTTCCAGGCTATTTTAAAAAAAATAAGAAACAAATTGTTGATGTCTTATTTCAGGCTGCATGACCGAAGCTATTCCCTGTGGGCGTACTTACTGAAGAACCAGGCAGATTATCTGAACCCTTTGTATAAGAAGGAATATGAAGTGAACCATCCAGTGTTAATGCCGGATACAAGTCCTCAATGTTTTCAGTGAGTACTTTTTCCTCAATACACAAGCCGGGAACAGTGAGAAATCTGTGGTCGTTTATGTAAAATACTGTTTGGGCAATCACACAAACAATCTTTGCCTTATATAGAAATCACAAATATTTACAAGATGGAAGTAGTATATGCCCTATAAACATGTAAATACCATATGCTGTAGATTTTTTTTTAGGTAAAATTATGTACATCAAAGTTTTTTTTCCGGCTATATGATGATAAAAATGATAGCAATGATAAAACTATATGATCAGGTTTGTGTAATGAAGAAACAATAACAAGATGGATAAATTCTCATGATTAATGGTTGTTTGTTTTCTGTAGATTATGGCGTGGTATGTATAACAGGTTTGAGAATGGAGTCCACCCTAGAGAGAATATCATGGATATTTTAAGTGCTGCTAAAGACCACAGCACATCACTACAGGATCATGTTCACCTACTGGAAAAGGTCAATAGTTCAATCAGGAAATGTTTACAGAAGTTTTGTCTCTCGTAAATTGTATTAAGTATTTTTCGCTTTATCTTAAGCTTATCTTGCTACATGTAGTTCAAGAAAAAACAATTAGGACAACGCATGAATATAGCTGTTCTTTCTCAAAGTTTCCAGAACATAAATTTAGTGTGGTATAACATTTTGATTGATTAATTTGTTGTTTTAGTGTATCAATGTTGAAATTCGTTTTGTTTTGTTGTCTCTCTTCAGAGAGTCACACAGATCTGTAAGTTATTGGGGAAATCCGAGGAGACGATACAGAAGAAGTTACAAGGGTTTCTCTCTGTGGACTCTTTAGACGGGATCCTATCTGGAGCACTAGATGATAGTGACATCCCCCAGAAAACTGCTTATGACAGAGGGACGGGTGACACTGAGCGTAAAGATTTGGCAAACGGAGACTCAAATGGTGGGCCTGGTAAACTGTACCCAGGTGACTCAGTTGGCGTGAAGAACCATCTTAAACTGAGTGACTCTGAGTCCGGATTTGACGAGTCCAGCTCTCAGATGTCGCGCTCAGGTATTGAGGAAGGCTCTATGAGTAATCACGAATTGCATGGCAGTGCTAACCATCTAGGTTCCCTAACCATGGATCAGTTACTGGCTGAACTTAAGACTGTAGCTCTGGACTGGAGAGCGTTCCGCAACGTGCGCCAGTGTAACTGTGCCACTCCCTTTGACCACTTCTCACGAAAGGCAAGCCACAGCTCTTTCTCCCATGCATGCAAGCAAACTGTGGAAGCCATGTCAGTGTCATGTTCCCTTACCTCAGCAAACTCTTTTCCTTTGTTATTATATTTAAATCCAGCATTGTTGAGCTGCATGTTACTAAGCTTGACCTGTCTCAAATTTAGGCAAATATGTCTATCCCTTCAGCTCTTTCTCTTGTATGGCATAATACCCCAATCAAATGAACAGAACTATCTTGTATGGATAACTGGTATTAGCCTGATATGGAACCCATGGCAATATTTGATTTACCATAAAGTTACCTTAATTATTTGGAATGTTTCCTGACAAAGAATGGTTCCAAACTGATGTTTTATCTATCATCATCCTTTCTGGGTGACTGATCTATAAAAACTTGAAACACCCAACAAAATATTTGTTTTGTGGCTTTATATGTCTGATCGGATTTTTATTTAGGATAAACATTGATTTAAAAGTACTTGGCATATATAAATTGCATCTATTCCAAATTCCATAAAAGCTTGTGCTGTATTTACTTTCTTAGCCATTGAATTCCAAATAGAAAATCCCTAGCTATTGATGCTGACATTGTTTCCCTTTCCGTGCCCCATATTTTTATTGTATAAAATTATTTAAAAGTTATATATTTCTAATTTGGTGGAATTCCTCTGATACAATGAATGTTTAAGAAAAGAAATGCCAGTTGATGATCCTGCTAGGACATCTTAGTATGAGAGGGTTTTATTAAACTGCTTCCGCTAGCTAAAAATACTGTGTAATAATACAGTACTAGTAACTCTGCTTAGTGTAAGAAATAACTAATATTCTCACCAAGTAGGTAAGTGTGTATTTATTCTTAGCAAAAACTGAAAATAAAGTTAATCCTAAAATATAGTCCTCTTACCCAATAATTGCAGCATATAGAGTGGTTCTTGATATCAAACACCCCCAATATCAATTTTTTCTTCAGGACTCCTGTGTCAGGGAGTCCTCTTACCAAATAATTGCAGCATACAGAGGGGTTCTTGATATCAAACACCCCCAATATCAATTGTTTCTTCATGAGTCCCTTGGCAGGGAGTCTCCTCTTACCAAATAATTGCAGCATACAGAGGGGTTCTTGATATCAAACACCCCCAATATCAATTTTTTCTTCAGGACTCCTGTGGCAGGGAGTCTCCTCTTACCCAATAATTGCAGCATACAGAGGAGTTCTTGATATCAAACACCCCCAATATCAATTGTTTCTTCACGAGTCTCGTGGCAGGGAGTCTCCTCTTACCCAATAATTGCAGCATACAGAGGATTTCTTGATATCAAACACCCCCGATATCAATTGTTTCTTCACGAGTCTCGTGGCAGGGAGTCTCCTCTTACCCAATAATTGCAGCATACAGAGGAGTTCTTAATATCAAACACCCCCGATATCAATTGTTTCTTCACGAGTCTCGTGGCAGGGAGTCTCCTCTTACCAAATAATTGCAGCATACAGAGTGGTTCTTGATATCAAACACCCCCGATATCAATTGTTTCTTCATGAGTCTCGTGGCAGGGAGTCTCCTCTTACCCAATAATTGCAGCATACAGAGGAGTTCTTGATATCAAACACCCCCGATATCAATTGTTTCTCCAGGACTCCTGTGTCAGGGAGAGTCCCCTTCACCAACAGTGTGAAATAGTCCATTCACTTACCTCCTTAGCTTTGCTTCAGACCTAACCTCCAACCCAAAAAGCTTTGAGCATTTTACACATGACAAATATATGTACCTCATTCATGTAACAGCGTGTTGGAACATCTTAAGTTTTAACCATCATGTTATATGTATCAGATTTCGATAAAAGACTTTCAGGTTTTTTTATTGGTTATGAGACGAGAACCATGTTTCTATAAAAGATTTTTTGTGAAAAGATTGACATAAAAATGAATTATGGATTATAAGAAAACAGATTTTAGTCAAGCTATCACATGTATTTATTCAAGACATGGGCAAATTTGATAGAATTGTTTGTTTGTTTGATTGTTTGGGGTTTTAAGTCTTTCCGAAGGGTATGACAGGGTAAATTCACCTCTTCTTGATCTGTGTTACTTATGAAAAATGGAAAAAACCTTTTAAAAAATTCATCCCGTGGGACCCCATTATATTTCTAAGCTTTATAGGGGACTAGTGCCTGTAAGCAATGCAGCGAAGAAGAATCAATTATTCCAATAGTTTGAAAAACTAACCAATGCAAATGTTAATATTTTATTTCAGACATATATCCACATACAATTGTGAACAAAGAAAATATTTTTAAAAAATCAGATAAACTTGTTGATGACTTAATTTTTGCTCTCATTTCTTTTTTGACAGTACCATTGCTGGAAATGCGGTGAAGTGTTTTGTACACGGTGTATCGCTCGCCATATACCGTTACCTGGCCATTACTCTCAAAGACCTGTACCTGTTTGTAAACCATGTTATCTAGAGGTCAAGAGGTCACCATCGATGGAATTTCCCACCAGTTTTCCAAGCAGCTAGTACAGTGTTCAATATCTAGGTTAACTTATACATAGTTCTGTAATTTTAAAGCTCGCTTAAATTGGGTTGTCTCCCTTAATAGATTTTAAGTTGAATGATCTCCCTTGCTTGGTATCTTCAGATAACTTGTTTTGTATATAGATGATGTATCTATCACATAACTTTATTGGCTGCTAGAAATCAAGCTCCTGGATATATTTTAGATGAACCGGATATTTTTATTGGTAGGTCTAATTAGGGTTTCTTAGAACAGTCCGAACCCTATACATTGAAACCTTATTTAGATGCTACTTTAATACCAGTTCTATGGAGTTGTGATCAAATTAATATTGACTTTTTTGTTCTTGATAATCTTGGCAGATGAATACTAAGTCATAAAAGTCTATAACGTTTAATTTGACTTTTAAAAGTTGACGAGTTTGTTGAAATACTTGTTTATAATAAATTATATTTATGGGAGGAAATGTACAATATATGCTATCGTTTACATATTGAAGCTTTATTCTATGAGAAAAACAGTATATAATTATATGTCATACCTTTAACTGCTCCACAGGACAGGAGTAAAATTTTCCATAATTTTTTTTGGTGGGAAGTTAACGGGAATAGTTAAGTTGAATGCTCAAGAGACTGCCTATAGAACTACCGTTAACTTTTGTTCCTCGAAATGTTATTAGTGACCAATATACAATATTCATACATCTAATGAGCACAGAATTGACGGTTCAAGGTCATCTAGTGAAACCTTATAAAACTAAATGGAGATGCTTTAATTATGTTTATGCTTTTGGTTGCATGTTGTGAATCAACACTTGTATAAAATTTTGTGTATATTGGCAAGGTGTGCAATGTTGTAAATTACTTGTATATAAAAATAATATTTGCTGGATGCAATTTAAACGTTATAGAGACCGCTATAGATTGTATCACACAAGCTCTCTAGTGACATGTAAATTGCGCAAAAACTAGGTCTCGATGATAAATAACCTTACAATAAGTATTTCCTGGGCTTTGTCAAGCTGACATTTTCCATATCTTTTGCATATCCACACTTATCATTTCATCCTATAGATGTCAAATTTCATTTTTAATCACACTTCTAGGGTGTTATAGAAAATAAGAGGACAACTTTTAATATTTACGTTTTTTTTTTCATTGATTAACTTATCGTGCTGAAATGTATATATTGGTTAATGTATTTAATAAAATTACCCAGGCATATTGATTACTAAATTCTGTTTATTTTATTCTGTGATATTTTTAAGTATATAATGGACAGATTAGCTACGTGTTTACTTAAATTGTTAAGGAAACTGCTCAGATTTTTCCATCAGGTTTTCAGGCTTATAAATCATGTTTTTGTTGTATTTTTCAACTATATATTTTAAAAACTTACACTGGTCCTTATTACAATTCGGTCAAAGTCGGCTGGAGCTACATTGTAAATTATCCCTTCGCTAGATTTTAAAGTCTTGTTTTAAGCATGAGTTATGTTTTACAATTCTTACCTAATTTACTATTTGTATGACAAATAGTTGAACCCCAGCAAAGGTGTATGTGTATTTATAAACCTACATGTAATACAGGTATGTACATCTTTATATTAAAAGGGTTGTTTGTGAAGACAATTTCTGACTACAAACTCTGTTACATTTCTTGTCAATATGTAGATCCATAGATCCACTCTAATTATGTACGAAATAAATTATGATGGAAGGCCTGGTTAACATTAAATAAAACATGGTAACGTATACATGTAATTAATACAATAATCGTTTTCAGCATTTTCATTACATTCAAACCTGACGTAGATCCCGAGATGTCAGATTGGAGTTTTAATTTCATATTCAAGGGCATTTCACTCATAATGGGTTTAGAAACCCACCCTCAATGCTATGTAACAAAGACAAGACAGGAGATAAAATTGTTTATATCAAAGACATGACCAATTTGTGTTAAACTTTAGTCTCACAAGACATCAAATGACCTACAAATCTCAGCAAGCTATATGTAGCATGTTCTGTTGTGGGCTGTGTTTCAGAGGTACAAATCCCAAGCATCCATCCTCTATCTGCGGGTAGAATACTGAAAGGACAACTTCTCTTCTGTGCTCACAAAAAAGGGACCACTACAAGCAACTAAAACTGCCAGACATCTCATTTCATTGACAGACTACATGGAAATTTGCCTGTTAACCTTCTGGACCCATTTATTACCAGCCAGTTTTGTTGTCTCCGTGGCATGTCTATTAAAAAAAACCTAGGGCTTAGGAGGGGTGGCCACCCCTCTGCTTAACGAACACCCTGAAGTGCATGATTGCCTCATTTGGAAACATACAGAAGATAGGGAAACTGTTCAAATTGGTCACCCATTTATTTAAAAGGGAAGGAAAATGAACATTGTGGACACCATGCTTTTGATTTCTGGCTAAGCCCCGGAGTACAGTCCAGAAGAATTCGATAAAAACACAGCAGCAGAGGTTCAGACAATATTTTATTTCCCGCTGAACATGAGCATTTACATACAAACATGTTAAAAGGCTACGTGTCATTTATAGCTCAGAATACATTACAATAAACAAAACAGCTATTTAAAATGAGCATGCATTTTTACATTGAAACTTTGTTGAGATTACTCTTGATGACATAATGAAGTTTTTTCTCTTTGGTTTTGATAACAGTGTTGGATGAAAGCGATAATCAATTGACCAGGAAGACAAGTGGCAATTTAGGTAGCTTTAGAACAGAATATTGTGAATGTGTCCAGGTGAAATTGAAACGTTGTTAGATAACATTCATAGTCAAATCAAACATTTTACTAGTGAACTCTTGCTCAGCATTACTAATCTGATCAAGCGTTCAAGAAATATATGGGCAACGTCCTGGTTTTCTGTAGCTTTTTGTTAATTCTTGGTTCTCCCCTCCTCAATCCTAAATAATTTGCGTTCCTCAATATAACTGCAGTTTTTTTTTACTAAAATATAAACGATTTTTAAGGTGTAAATAGATATACATCTGTAAAATAAAATGTTTGACAATACACTGCTATTTAAAATCCTATCAGTCATACTATACACACACAAATTTTGATTTCATTTGTAATACAGTTAAGTGATTAAAACAATTAAAATTAAAACTTTATTCTATAAGCTTATGAACAAATTTATTTTACATTTCAGTGTTATCTGAACTAAATATGTAGCCATGTGCAGCTGTATCAAATATCAGAAAGCAACCAATAAATCAAAAATTAATTCGCCTGTACTTTATACAATTAAATTTCTATAAAAACAGCCCTTGTACAGTCTGTCGTTGAAGTCCCACATTTACATCTTCAGAACACAAATATATATAATAAAAAAATGACATAACTGATTAAGCTGCCACCAAATAAGATGGATTTGTGAGTGTAAATAACAGAAATTGTATAACATTAATACTTATGTCAGTTTCCAAAAGGCTTATACAAGGTACATGTGACAACAATAAGCAACAATATAAATAGCACTTATTTCACACAGTAAAACAAACTGTCACAACATTTGTATAAACTTTACAACGGAGTGTAAAAGATACACCTAGAACTCTATAATTCTGTCTGTATTTATAGCATGGTTTTGATTGTTTAAGTGTGCATGTATCAAACATGAAGCATAGAGCAACATGAAACTATCTCAAAATGGCAGAAATTCATAGCAAATTTTAGATCTACATGTATGTAGCTAGCCTACTACATGAACATACAGGTCAGCATTTTACCAAGTTAAATATTTCACCTTTAATAGTGAAAATGATTTTCAAGTGCAAGTATCTGTGAAACTCACTGCAACTCAGGAAAGGAACATGAGTAACTTTAACGTAACTTTTTGTATTTTCAGTTTGGAAATGTAGATCAACAAGAAACTGCCTAAAAATCTGTTGAATCCAGTGCCATTGAGTTGTGACCAGGTTTCACTTTCCAAACACCCAGTTTTAACAAGTATCAACATGGAAATGTACCTGAAAACCTACTATAGAGCAGAACACAAAATAATTCTGAATATTTTTATTAGTATCCATTACACATATATTGAGAATAAATGAATTTGTATTGACTTGTTGAATCAACAAGGCAAGCAGATATATTTAACTGTACAACATTTTAACTCAGACAATACACCTACATGTATGTGACAAAATGCAATCAACAAGTTAGTGAGAGCAGTTCAAAGTTAATATCTTTAATTATGGTACTGAAATTCATTGCTCTAGAGAGAAACAGGAGATGTACAAAAATAAAATTTTAGAAATGTGTGGAAGACCAAAAACTAGAGCACAGTGGAGCAAACAGAAACCTTTAATATATGACCATTAAACTGACTACAATATAGGGCTGTTGCAATGTATTGAGTTGGAAAATAATACATGTACACTGTAAGTACGTCAGACATTCATTGAAGATAATCACGAGGCTCAATAAAGCAGTTAAAACTTCTGTTCTGTATGCACATGTTACATGAACATGAAAAATTCATCAATTAGTCTATATTTGTTTGTCTATTTAAACAATCTAGCTGATACTGGGTCCCATTAGCTGAAGTAGGCTGAGGTTTAGCCTCACACAATTCCCAATAGATATATGTACTCATGTGACATCTAGTTCAAATGCTGAGACCAGTATATATGGAAAGAATGTGTATTACACCAGCTATAAATAATGGATGGATGTAAGGAGCTGCAAATCAATCTTTAAATCAATAAGTCATCTGAGTTTATAGTGGAAGGTGTGGAACAGATTGGCTTAAAGTTTCTCTTACCTATAAGAGGACCAGGGTTTGTTGGATTGGGATGAATTTAAGGTTACTCCATACATATGGCCAGCCCAATGGGTGAAGTAAACCACGGCACCCCTCCTGATGCTAACCCAATGGGTGAAGGAAAACTTGATGCCAGCCCAATGGGTGATGGAAACCATCCCCCTGATACCAGCCCAATGGGTGAAGGAAACCATCCCTCCTGATGTTAGACCAATCGGTGAAGGAAACCCTGATGCCAGCCCAATGGGTGATGGACCCCCCCCTGATGCCAGCCCAATGGGTGAAGGAAACCATCCCTCCTGATACCAGCCCAATGGGTGATGGAAACCATCCCCCCTTATGTCAGCCCAATGGGTGAAGGAAACCATTCCTCCTGATGCCATCCCAATGGTTGATGGAAACCCTGATGCCAGCCCAATGGGTGATGGACACCATCCCCCTGATGCCAGCCCAATGGGTGAAGGAAACCACCCCTCCTGATGCCAGCCCAATGGGTGATGGAAACCACCCCCCCTGATGCCAGCCCAATGGGTGAATTAAATCATCCCTCCTGATGCCAGCCCAATGGGTTGCAGTACAAACAAATACATTGTTAACACTGGCTTCCTGTTTTCTCTTGGCTCTGACAGCAACATGAAGCTCACTACATGTACCAACCACCTGTAAAGGCAACTGAGCAACAGGAAGGAAATATATAGATGAGTGTTGGAAGAATATTGAATAGTAACACTATAAACCTATAATATATTGCACAACAAGATTCAATTAGTTTAAGTACATGATTAGCAATTCATTTGATTTGTCTAAAGTTTTTTTGTCTAAAGCCAACCATAAAAAAGATAAAATTACTATCAAAACTCAGTGCCGGCATATTAATTAAATAAGTTAAAGCTCACTATCAGTCAATATCATATATCAATTTGAAGCTGATATAAAAATGTACAAGATGATATTAGGAAATGAACAACTACATTGTTATGAAATACATGTCGATACAATTATATATCTACTGTTAATTTACAGCTAGTGTAGGCAGTAGGTAAAAACAACTTTTGAGTCCACCGGCATACAAACATCAACTCTATCCGTACTTTAGTACCAGTACTTATAATAATGAAGAAAAAAAACAGTATTTGAAAAAATGTGATTCAAGTAAAAAAGCTAATTTGAGAAAGGATTCGAAGAAACGTCATTGATGGACATTAGGGATAATTGTACCAATATGCAATGAACAACACTTTATATCATAAGCTTGTAGATAACTCTTATAATTCCAGGTGAAAAGATTGTTTGTTTGATTGGTGTTTAACGTCGTTCTCAAGGGTATTTCACTCCAGGTGAAAAGAAGTTCTGCTACCTTTGCTTAACGTTAAATTGAACGCAATGTCAACAGATATATATATATTTTTTTAACTGGCCTTAAAGAATTATTTCTACGTTTGATTTAGAAATCTTGGAACTTACCATATCATATTCCATCATGTGGCACAACCAGCTCTTTGTTAAATTCAACATATTTCACACCTAACTGTTAAAAGTTTGAAAAAAGCCACTATTGTTTTCCGCAAACGTAGTAAATTATAAAGTTGAGCATTTTGCAGGTAACACCTTTGCTACAAGAAAATAACAAGCTGTCACAATTTCTATAAGTTTTGAACATTTATAAGTTTCTCATATCATGTCACATTTTCCATCATTTTAAAACCCCCAAAATTATAGTACTGTTTTTGTTTAGAGTTTTTACAGTGATACATTGTAATAGCTCCAAAGTAGAACCCAATGAAATATATATTTGTCCGATGCATTACAATTGTCTTTGTTTTCAGTCACAAGTTAAGTGCTGCCCAATAATGAAGCAACAATGAGTGTGACAAACTAATGCAAGCCATCACTCAAGTCTTAACTTTTTCACAAACTATAAATGTTGATGAATGTTCCTTATCTGTAAACATCAGAACTTTTTAGAGAGAATCAACAATGACATTGTCAAAACATTTATGTAAGTCACACATCATTTTGACACTCAGCATTTTAATGTTGACTTCCGTACAGGCAGCTTTTAGTGGTTGATGAGGTATGGAAACCGTTGACGCAATAACAGAGAAAATGGAACTTCAGAACAATTCTCAATCGAGAATTCAACAATTGCAAAAATAGCATTCATTCAAACTTCAGTGCTGCAAGCAAAAGTGATCACAGCATGGAAACTCATTTATATAGAAAATAAATACCTATGGAAACTCAACATCAGGTTATCTCCCCTTCCAGACCTCTTCGGTCACATTTATAAGAGGCTATTTCCATTTCATTTGAGGACTGTTGGTTAGATAGGACGGTGAGCAAAAAGCAGGCAAGAGTTCCAAGCAATGAGGTTTTACGGTTAAGAGAAGTTTTATCTGCATACATTTCAGAAAACGATGGCAAAGATTCAGTAAGATGAAGAAACTGCATTATGAATTTTGAGCCAAAGCAGGTTTGGACATCTGTATCAGGTGTATGTACCAGTACACAAATCAGCTAAAATTCAGTTATCATATGTAGGATATATTCTTTGTTATTTGTGACCAACAGCAATCACAGGTATTTCTTTCAGTCAACAAGTTTTCAAAAAGTCCTCTTTTACTTTCAATCCAAGTTCCGTCACTCTGTTCTATACACCCATCCACTTACTTATATACTTCCATAGTATAACATAAAACACCATTATTATTAGTGTCAAGTTTTTGGAAGAGCTGTGAAATTTGCCCATTTATAGTCCTGCTTATAACACTTCACACACAACTTTCATTGTAAACTTTCTGTGTTACTTTTTCTCTGCACATCCACAAATCGTTTCGTGTCACTTAAGGCTTGTGTTTTGACAAAATCAATTTCTCTGTATTCAGTTACTGTACTGATTCCAGCTAATGAGGGGTTTTTGATCGATTCTCTGTCTGCCAAATCATCTAAGTCTAAATCCAGGTATTTCAGTTCAGGCTCAGGTCTTCTTGGAGCTGGCACCTGGTTACGCCAGCCATGTAAATTAGACGAACCACTCTACAATGGTAAAAAAAAAAGTACACATCATGATGTATAGTTTGCCATGAGAAGTAATTCAGAAAGCTCTAAAAGACTGTGGAATAGAATATAAAAAATATATCCAATAAAACTTCAGCAGTGTCCTTTATTACGTACACAAGAGTTCCAAAGAAAGGAGTATTAAGTCTTTAAAAGCAATTGTCACTTTTTTTCACCCAACAAAACTTTATTCAAGATTCAAGGTGTTGGGTTCCTTACTGCTGGAAGAAACCTACACCACTTTAAAACAAAGTCCGTCTTGTTATCTCCAAAGACCAGTGGACAGTTGCTCAAAGCAGTGTTAAATTTGGAACATCATTGCCAATCACATCACAGTGGATTTTGTAGACATAAAAACTTTAAACCTGGTTTACGGTTTGAACACCCCAACCTAGTAGATGATTTCTGGGCCATTTTAATTTTGTAATTTTACACAATCCATACTTATATCTACAACGAGCTACAATAAACTTTATTTTAATATTTATTATCACTACTTCTGCTACCATAGGATATACTAAATACATGTAAGTTGTTCAACTTACCTGTTTGGAGTTAATTGTGACCGAGCTGTCAATACTTTTATCATCATCGTCGTCATCATCATCAGAACTAGATGAGCCAGTGTGGACAGGGTCTATCACTGGTAACCCTCTTTTAGTAGGCAACGGTGGAATGCTGCGGGGACTCAGCTTTGGGGCAACTGTCTCGCTGCAAATACCAATGTTTTATTCAGACAGGAAATCTACAGTATTACCAAAGATGTATTGTTCAGCTGAATTATTTAACCAATATATTATTATTATAATGTCTTAAAGGGCATCAACTTGTATAGATTCGTCCTCTGTTCCTTATAAGGTTACTCAATACATATGATGCTGTGGCCAGCCGAACGGGTGAAGGCAACCGCCCCTCCTGATGCCAGCACAATAATACTGTTATTATGAAGCTATATTTATGTTTTCAGCTGATAAAAATAGATTGTTTGTTTGTTTGATTGGTGTTTAACGTCGTACTCAAGGGTATTTCACTTACATGACGACGGACACAAATACATAACATCACAAACAAATCTGCTTCCCATTACCCTTTAGCTCTGCTAACACCACGGCAACAGAAAGCAACTGCTTTTCTCGCCTCTTATGATCGACTGAGGAAGCCGAAGGAGTATTCTGCAAGGCCATGGCCCACCCGCTCCCTCACGGGGCCGATAAAAATAGACATCTAATAAAAACAAATATGTATAAGAAACTTCCCTTTAAAAGGTTCTCCATAAATGCTTGTGGACTTTTTCAATAATCATTTTAACCTTTCAATTAAATCCAAATTCATGCCAAAGCTCAATTTAACAAGTGCAAGATCAGCTTTCCCCTGGTCATGCCACATATTTATAATATATATCATATTTTTGTATTTGCATAAAAAGGAATGGGGCTTTATACAGAAGTTACACACAATTTTTTTTAACATAAAATATTCCTTATTCTATTTATAGACATGATCTCACAAGTTGGCTTACTTTTTCTGTTTTGACTGTACTCCCTTTGAAACTTGATTTTGGATTTAATTGAAAACTTTTTTTGCATGAAAACAAGTGTGGCTTAATATACAGAAGTTACAAACAATATTATTTTTACATAAAATGTTCCATATTCTAGTAGTAGACATGATCTCACAAGTTGGCTTACTTTTCTGTTTTGACTGTACTCCTTTTAAAACTTCTCGTCCTCTCAGAACTAAATATAGAGTAAGTGTCTTCATCTGGAAACAAACAGGGTCAATGTGTTACAGAACAATCATCATCAAAATCATTTGTATTCAGAGAATATTTTTAAATGCAAATCTGTTTCTTTCTTACCATATACTTACATCTGATCACTGGATAAACCAGAAAGAGTTTTTGTGAGCTTTATCAAGGGACAAGAGAGATTGTGCACAGTGTGTTAGACTTACCCTATAACTTCTATAGATTGGGACACTCTAATTTTGGGACAGGCCCCAGAAATAACATGTAAGACCCCCTGTAGTAAAGCCTATTTCTCTGTCCCAACTGCCAGAAGTTATTGGGTACTTCAGGTGTGGAAAGGGACTGATAAAAAAGAATATACATACCTAAATTAGGCCTATGCCCAGTGGTAGCAGCAGGTCTGGGTGGAGGTATCGGGGCATCAGAGGCACCCACAGGGCGCGGGAAATTGGGTGGGGTTTGATAAAGACTACTACACCTGCCGCCTGTCATGTCTGCATACATTTGCTTCCCGGACATATCTGCATATACGTCTGAAGTAGTGCTTTGTACATTACCTCTACACGCCACCACAGCTTCCATGTTTAAATAACTACTGTCCGTAGAAGCATTTGATTGTCTAATAGAACCAAAACATTTCCTGGGTGGCTGATCACCCATTGCTAGGTAGGCATCAGATAACACATTAGGTGCTTCTAAGGGAGCTGCATTAGCATTTATGTATTTGTGGGAAGAATTAGGACAAGATGGGGGAGGGGGCGACATTAACAAGATGTCCACAGACTCATTTGATGAGGGCACATCATAAGTCTCATCTCGCGGTTCCTGCCACTGACAAGGAACTCTGTCATTTAGGGATACCGTATTAGTTTTCTGTGTTGGGGTTTTCACAACTGAAGGTCTGGGAGGGCGCATTGGGACTGCATTCAGTATCTTACGTGGTGGAGGTGGGCTGTCATAGACATCAGAGCTGTGATTATTGGTGGGAGAATACTGGCGTGGCGGTGGAGGACTCTGGTAGGTCTGATCAGAGGAGTAAGCTGAATCTCCCGCCTGACTTTCACTACTACTAGAACGTGGACTAGCTCCTTTCTGATTTGGTGGTGTGTCATACTTGTGACCTTCCCCTAGCTGAACAGGGGAGCGTCTTGGGGGTACCTTGTATAATCCATCATCCACAGACTCACGAGACTTGGGGAAATCATACATACTGTGTGGATCATCATCAGAAATAACTGACAAACTTCTGGGCTCTTTACTGGGTGCTTGAGGGGCGGGTTCATCTGGGATACTACTGGAGCTCTCCCTACGAGGCAGTGATCGGCCGGTCTTACATTGTGTTAGTAACAGATATGGGGAGTTGTCACTGGGGCTTGGTAGGGAATCCTCAAGGCTAGGCTGGTCTGATTGCACTGGTTGTGATAGTACTGGACTAGGCAATGTCTGATTAGTAGAATGTGGTTTCACAATAGTTTGACTGGACTCTGCCTGCTGGGGTGGTATGTCCTCCGCTGATAACAAGAAAGAAAAAAACATTAACAGCACTGTATATAATGTCCAATATACTATTATGGCATTGCATGGGAACCACTTACAATTTATTCATTAGTTCTATGCTTATTAACATGAACAATCCACTCCTTTTGCCTTCTGACACAAGGTGTATTTTGTGCTGAGCAAGGCCAGAATAAGGTGCTCTGTGAGTGAAATCAATGAGATCTGGTCATTTAGGGTGTTATAGACTGTCATTGTTTGCGTAATGATGGTTGGCTGTGGCCATTTAAATTTTTTTTTTCAAAATAGAATCATCTGGATGACTCAGAGTTTGTTTAAAGATTTAGACTAGAAATAGCTAATCTTGATTAGAAACATGTATTTTAAAGTAAACCGTATTGTGACGAAAGAGCCTTCTTTTGTCAGCCAGTATAAAAAAATGATTTGTGAATATGTGATAAGTGGGTGTAGCTGTCTATAACATGATCAATCAAGTGCACCGAATTTAACATTTGGGTACAACTTTCTTATGACGACTTAAAAATAAAATTTTAGATTTGCAGTTTCATTAATTAAAAAAAAAAATATTTATGACCAATTTTAATCAGAAAAATATAAATCTATTAGTTTATGCATTTTTAAAGTACAATGTAGGCCACTTGTGTATATTTCACTCAATATAATTTAGTGTGACTTCTTTCACTGAGATTACACTAGTATGGTCTACTTTTGAGAGGTTTAGGTTATGTGGCTGAAAAGCCTCTGCCTCGTGTCCCACATTATTATTTAAACTTAAATACAGACATTAGGTCAATCTGATATTCTTTTATTACAGCAAGTAGGTGGACTGTGCTTATTTCATGACAAGCCTGGGTCTCGAGTTTTGTAAGCTGCATTCTTTCAACCACTATAATAACCATAAATAACTCAACTAAGACCTTTAGGTGTGATTCAAAGTGAGGAAACTGTATATTACAGTATAAAGAGCATACTCAAGGTCCGAAATCAATCCAAGTTAAAATATGGTTGAAAGAGTATTTTATCTAGTCTGAACCACATTTAATGGAAATCCCACTTATAAGACACAAATAACTTGGATTTACCTACTCCACACTTTCATTTTCTCAACACCTTTCTGTCTATTTAACTGAAACTTCAAAACTAAAACGACACAAAAACATATTAAAGTAACATGACTTTTAGTGTAGTTTCAGTTTCAGTTTCGAGGTGTGAGCTACATAGATACACTGAACAAATGTTATGATACCATATATGCAGAGTGGTAAGTCAACATAAGGTAAGAAAAAAACAACACATTTTGAACATTAAATAAGATTAATTGTATAAACATAATTCTATTCCTTTTTTTATCTTAATGTAGATCAAATGACAACAACAATTTTGACCTAGACATGTTTATCTACAGTATATGAATTACGTGTATCTCAGATCTCCAAAGTGACCTACTGTACAAACTAGGTAAGTTCCCTTTGTGAATGTCCAATACTAGCTTATTCGTGTCAGAAGGTACAATTTGTCCCCAGAGCCTGAGATTTGTGTTTGTTTGGGGTTAAACATCATACTCAAGGGTATTTCACTTATGACGGATTATCCACTTCACACCGTTCCTTGCCCTATCCCAGTGGAAAACCAGGATGTAACCTCCTAAAAAGCAACATAATTTGGGCGCCGCTACAGGGTTTTGGGGTCGCAGAACCCCGTCTGGTGGAGAAATTGTTCATGTCCATGGAGAGCAGATTTTAGAGCATCTTCAGGGAAGCAATTAGATGTACCACAGGTCTTAATCATGGAAAATAATTGAATAACCAACTGTATTTAGGGATTTCTCCACATGAATTTGGGCGTTTTTGGGAATGCTAATTTTGGCCTTTTGGGAGCCGTTCAATTTGGGAGCTGGTGATCAGTATGAACATCGCTCTGTATTTGCCCCTGAATGCTTAACTGAGCTGAATTGATCTAACTACAAATCAAGTGTCAAGACAAAAACGTGAGAAACAAGACCCAGACTGTCTGAATGTTGGTTTACAGGATACTGCATGAACCATATGCTTATTGACTAATAATACATTAATACATTTTTACAAAATTTCATTAAATAATCTCTATAGTGAACCATTTTATTAAATAAATAGCTTTATTTCAGAAGGGTAGCTCAATCAATTAACATTTTTTTTGTATTCCTTAAGGCCCCCAATACAATCAATTGTGAAATAGGATAAGTTCAGAAAACTTATAAATAATATAATAAATAGTTAAACTCACGTTTATCCTCTTGTTTGAGTCCGCAGACTGAACAGAGGTACCTGACCCAGGTGCTCATGTCTTCCTCAGTTTCAGTGGCTAGGTAATATGTTCGTTTCTTGTGTTTATGGAAGGTCTTGATGGAGAGGAGATTTTTGAACTCCAGAGATTCCAGGCACTCAATGATCTGTTCACACTGTTCTAAATCTATATGACCTTTTCTCCGCTTACATGATTCATCTGTGTAATATGTCAACAGGTACTGACCAGGTAAACTACCAGCTGGTTTGGACAATACAAAAAAACGACGTTTCCATTTCTGTAAAAATACAAAAATAAAAGAATTCATCAAAGGTTTGTTAAACTGGGGTTTAAGTTGTGCTGAAAGATATTTCCCTTATATCATGATGAATCATCTATTTCACAATGTTCCTTGCTTAAATACGATAGGAAACCTCATAAAATCTACCCCTGTAGGAGCCACATCATGCAACATACAGGTACCTGATGATCAACAGGCAGACTCGATTTGTTTGTTTGATTGAGTGGGATTTACATGTAACACACTTATATGATGATGATTGTCCACTTCAGATTTAACCGTCTAGCTACAAAACCTTGTAAACTAATATCAGCTGTTAAATGCAGTTAAACAATGAAAGCATCAGTAAAATGTTAGATTAGATAAGTGTAATTTCCGCATGTCAAACACTCAATGTGAACAATAGACAAAGACGAGGGTGATTTAGGCAATCCTTCAGGCTATGCAGGAATCAGCTGATTTCTATATCCAATTAGTTTCCTTCTAAAGCAAACCATCATATTATATTTATTTCACTGATAGGAACAATTTAATGCCGTAAAAATTAATAATAATGTTAATGATTATTTATTAAGGACATTGTCCACATACAAAAAAGGGACAAGGAATTTATAGGTTAATGTTCATTAATACAGAGATTTAAACCAATTTGTATTATGGTTAACCTTGTCACGTCACATATCGTTTCAAGTCAGAACATTCAATTCTCATTTTAAACCTAAACATGCTTTTCCATACAATCTCTAAAAAAATTGGTACATCATTATAGCAAAACATACAGCTAGGGCTACTATCTCTTGGAGCCAACAAAATGCATTGTTGTACATAACCAGCAACTTGTTATAACAGGTCATATTTTAAATACTCCACTGTTGACAACAATACATGGTCACATACAAGGTAAACAAGAGATTCTCAACACTGGCATTGCATAATACATAAACGATATTTGCAGGCATTGTAGCCAATACATATTGAAATGTTAAATATCACCATACACATAATGTCAATGTTATTCAGATGCCTCAGCCTGTTTGTACATGCTTGTGAATTACAAGTTGTTTTGTGAAGTCATCTGTTAAGCCTACCTCTTAGGAAGGCAAGACAAATTTATCAACATAATAGTAAAAACATGTAACTATGGATCAAGTTTCCAAACAGCTACTGAATTCAGATACAAACATTTTCTTAAATTCTTCCTAAACATGCTCTGAAGGTCTGAGGAACTTGATAAGGATTTTCTCATTGATTCAGTCTATTTTAATAGCACTTCTGGTATCATCTTTGTTATACTTTAATAGATATTTTGAATACATGAAACTTAATATATACATGTACAAGAAAAAGCTTATGGAGATCCATTGTGTATATACCTGTATGTAACACTATACATAAAATTTACATGTACATGTAGTATCCCTTGAAGAAACATATATTATTTCCATTTAGATAATCATGAACAGATACACCTGCTAATTTTCCTACCAGGAAATCAGTTGACAAAGCTGCACGTTTATGTCACACTGTACATGTATTGGAATACCAAGGCTGTGAACAGTACGATGGACATTAGCCAACAGTCCACCCACAACAGCAATACATGTACCTACACCAATAATCAACCTGTTCCCCTTTTTCATCGGAAGAACAATATACAGCTTACAGCTCGGCTAGAAATGTGAAATATTTGAAGGTGTTATACTTCAAGTGGAGGTTGTACATACAATGAGTGTAAGCAAGGAGCAAGCAGCTTGATAAGTTCACAAACTAAACCAGACCAGCCCACACATTGACCTTTACAAACCAAAAAACAGCCAAAATACATGTTGGGTGTAAAGTCCTAAGGATAAAGGTAGAAATAATAAAGGATAAAGCACCTGTCAATTAACATGAAGTGTAAACAAGTATAAATGATGCTAGAAATGTGTCCATGGATCCCACTCCTAAAATAAAATTTGGCTGGGATGTTCAGGTGTAATTTCATAATTATTTGGAAGCTAGCGTCTATTGGGGAAAAAGTGTTTCTGAGCTGATCTTAAATTAATTATTTTTAAATCTTAAATTGTAACATTACTGGGATTATTACCTTCAGGCTACATGTATGAAGTAATCTATCAGATATTACCTTTGGTAGCATTAAGAAAAAGGTAAAAAAAGGGGGGGGTGAGAGAGAAATGGGACATCATGAAGCAAATCTGTTTTGTGATGTTTCTCAATATCGTGCTCTAATGGACACATGGTACCACCAGATGAATGATAAGTCAAGTATAATGCTTTGTTTGAAATATAATATTTCTACAATGCTACATGTACATGTAAGTAAATATAGAAGGAATTTTGGAGATTGAATCTCAATGCAGTCCCAGTACATGCACTTTTTTTCCTTAAATGACATTTGTTCACTTTTCATTTGGTTAAAAAAATAAATCCTGATGTTATTCACAGTCTGAGAAGGGTCAATACTCAACGTTGCCACTAAGGAGAATGTCAGAGTCCATGTCCATTGACATGATACAGAGGCATATCACATGACACTACAGCCAGCAGTTGATGTTTAGACACATAAATGTCGTGCACAAATTCTGACCTGAAGCAGAACAAGTACACACTTGAACCCTGAACACCAGTTTGTTTGACTGGAGTTTAATGTCGCACTCAAGAAGAGTATTTCACTTCAATGACAACCGATTGTCTATTTACAATGTTCCTTTCCTATTTACTGACATACTCGATCCTGTCAAAAGTACATCAAAGTATGAGTAGTAAGTGCACGCGTTACCACTAAGCCACTGCCGTGGCTCCTGAACTTTGGGTGTCTGCTGTAATTGATGTACTTCCATTACACATGTCTATAATGATGAACCATCTTACATATTTTGTTTGTGAAAAAGTTGAGATTTTGTCCAGGAGTGCTTGTATGCCGGTGTGCATGTATATAGAACTGCAATGATTTATATAACAAGACAAGCAAAGAAACTTTCTAAAGTCTACATCAATAATAAACATTCAGTTCCTCACTGTGTAGAAGACTTACCTTGACTTACAACAGTTTAACTTTCAAGTTATTGGTAACATACATATATATTCAAAAGGATTCAAATCCAAAATCTGTTAAGAGAAGAACATATGAGCACATGACTTGCTCGTACATGTGTGTTTGGTGTGTAAACATGGCAGTGAAATTGGGGTCCTTACACAGAGACTGGGTACAATGTGAACAATGTGGAGTATGTGAAGGGATGGAGGAAGTGTGGGTCTGTCAGCTCTCAAACCTCCCCCATCATCAACCACTACTGCTAATAGAGCAGCCATGCAGGGGAAAAATCTGTTCAAAATTTGAAATAATGAAAAACCCAGCAGACTAATTCATAATAATTTATGATACTGGAAGATGTTCCTGCAAGCGCTGGTATAGTGACATCATATTTTATTCTATTGTTCATGGAGGCCTTGAAATGCCACCTGCTCTTTCAGCAAGCTTATAAGACTGCTGTCTGTAACCATGAACATCAGGGTTTTTAAAGAGGCTTTTAAAACGTCTTCATTTAAACTTCGGGGACATGATTCAACATTATTTGACATGCCAAGATTTGGAATAACATTTACAAAAAAATCTTGTAGGATAATGAGATACATCCTGATTTGTGTTCACCAGTAAGTCAATAAAAATGAGTGATTAAAAGAATACAGAAATGCAGACACTTTCAGGCCAAGATCCTTTTTAAGTCAATAAACTGAAAACAAACTTTCATCCGTCGTGTAAAATTATGAACAGAATTAGTCTTCTCAATGTCAGTGATTATTTGAACAAATTGCTGCATGACAAGAAGTCCTAGTACATCTACATTTTGTCACAATAAACTAACTTATATGTATAAGGTTGACAATGTATTGTGATAGTGATTTTGCTTTTAATATTTGGTCACAACTTCAAGGTCTTGCTGGACCCTTGGGCTCAAAATGAAAAGGAGCCAATAATTTTGTTTTCCCATGATCATATATTCAAGTCACAAACCCTGTTATTGCCTAGTTTTGGCACTTCAGTTTTAAGCAAACTTTACATTTTCCAAGGCATACTTCTAAAAAACTATTTATGTTAGCAACTTCAAATTAGTAACACTGTATAAAAGAGCACAATGCGATCAATGAAATGGTGCCGTATTTTTTTTTTAAAGTTCATCCTTGATTCTTTAAAATGTTTTCTGAAAGTTGTATTTTACTTTTTTTATAAGATTTTCCAAGGTGTGATACACAAAAAACTCCACTCGGATCTAATCAGAAATTAAAAATAAGTGAGGCACTGTTTACTAGTTCAAGGACTATTCTATTTGGTGAACTAATTTATTTAGTTTTAATCATTATTTCTTTTCAAGAAATAAACCATATATTTTTCTGTTAACATTAACTAATTTTGCAATATTTGAAATAAAAATTGGATTTTCTCCTCATTCATATATAAGTAATCCTGAGTATTCAACCGTTCCAAAAATATATACATATATATAATGGTACAGATTTCTATTCTTCTACATACATGTAAGAGACTAAACACAACGGGTATTCTGAAAATCGTCCAAGGGGTCGAGCAAAACCTTAAGCACAACAGACCTGTCTACCCGGTGTATTGTGTACAAAGCATAAATGTTGAATACACCAATAGGCCATTAAAATACACATTAAAATTCTACATGTATGCTTTGTCGTATCACAAAAATACACATTATGCTCTTTTTTGTTTACTGATACAACTTACCTTTGGACATGTTGAAATCCAGATAAACAACACTGACTAGTATACTTGTATTACTGGTAAAACTGACATAATACACTGATGTAACCTTGAGGTAGTAGTTTTGACCAAACAAACTGATACAGGTAGATGTAGTATTGTTTGAGACATGTACTATAGTCTGAACTCCCTGGCAATAACTACATATATTTTTGACAGTCCTTCACCAGATATGAGTTGTTTTAGCTAGGCACATGGAGTTAACGGCTTGCAGAACACTTAGCACAGACACATTCTCTTTGCTGTTCTAACTTTAGAATGGAGATCGGCACTGCTTGCCTCGTGTCATAATAACATCGTCAAAAACACCAAGTAAACACAGGAAAGTTTCGTGATGATGTGAACTTATTCTCCTCTATGTTTGTACATGTATACCTTTTTGACAGTCTGTTCCAAAAATCCTCTATTTAACCAGGCAATGATGTTAAAAATATATGACGAAACTTAAGTGTTGAACATAAAGTAAGGCAAAGGGTTCTAATTTTTTAAGCTTCTACTTCAAACACATTGTTACACAGGTGGCACAAATTCTCAGTAAGAACGGTATCAAATATAAAGGTGGAAAAAATCCCAATTTTCACAAAACCAAAGATTTTTAAACAACTTCAATAGAGTTTAGGGCTTTTTTTTTTTATCAAAATAGCAGAATAAAACTCAAAGAAACCGCCAAATGTCACAACATCAAAGAACAAGTGCCAGCTGGCTAGGACTAAGACAGTCAATTCGGATGTTCCAAAATAATACAATACCCATTACTAATAAATATTAATACAGCTTTTTATGCAACACATTTAAATGGTGATGGGAAAGCCACCTGTAACACATAATGTAGATGTACAAGTGTTTCAATCAGGGTGGCTGAAAGCAACATCTGAGGATGTAAAAAATACTAACATCAAAGATTTACCTGTCACAAGATCATCGAATCAGAAATGCTCAGGTCATATGTTGTCAAATGTTAGTAAAAACTAGCATAAGTATCAAACATGATCAAAGATTTAATTTTTATGTCCATTGTGAGTATAACCTAACTTTAGAATCAGCTACTCATCTATCGAAGAGTGTTGGCCCTAAAAAACATAGCTGATGGCTGTGTAAAATGACTGCAGCATGTTCACACGCCTCTATGACACAAAAACACTCTGACATTTAACTCTATGTCATTGTGCAATAAAAATGTTTGTACACCGCAAAAGGCAATCTGAGTACCAGAGAGACTATATAACAAATCTTTAACAAGTCTTTTTTTAAAAAAATATACAACAAATAAGCCTTTTAAATCATTTCTGGAGTATACATGTACTTGATCTTATGAATGTCCCAATGTAATACATTACACATGTACATAACAGGACCATAAATGTACATGTATACTAGGATATCCTACACAAAAACTGCAATAACCTTTTATTGTATTCAGAATCCTGTCTCGTAACCAGATCCTTCATTTATTATAGTTACCAGCAAATATTTTGAAAGGCTTTCAAATTGTATATTAATATCCTGTTCTGCTCAAGGTGCTAACATTGTAACAATCATCATACATGAAAGTGTTCATTGGAACATATCCAAAATATTAATGCAATTAAAGATGTTCAGGCCATCCTTAAAATTATCTGTGTTTTAGGTAACCATACCGACCCTTCAAAAACTGAAAATATTGGATCGGTGGTTTTATTATTATTATTTTTTATTTTTTTTTTACATTTTAAGAGAATTTTTTTTTGCTTGACAACTCCTTTCAAATGGTGGATTTATTTTTTTAAAGCAACATTTATTGTCTTTTGCAAATGTCTTCATAGCTGAACAAAACAGGACAAACTTTTCTCACATTGTGTCATGCTTGCTTTCGCTGGCATAATGATGCAAGGGACAAATTACACACTACCTTCACAGGGCTGACATATTGCTGATTTGGGTGTTAAAACAACAATCAAATAAATGGATAAAGGAAAAAAAAAAATTGCCTGCCTACCTACCTACCTACCCAAGTCTTTCATGGGTTCGTTACCTGAAACACATATTTTTAAGGATGGCCTTAGGCCAGATTTTAAATTAGGAAAGTTTCATCACGGTATACACCATGCTATTAACACAACTTGAAAGTACAAACATAACACTATGAAAGGTGTAATAAATTCAAGACAAGTTTTGATTGAGGTTTAACATCATACTCAAGGGTATTTCACAGTTACTTTGCCTTATATAAATACATGTAGTACTATTAAATACGATGGAAAAACAAAAAAATGAGAGAAACTCTTCCCTTGCTTTTGATGGAGTGACACTCTTATATGAACAAGGTCAACACATGGACTCAAACCTGTAAACAGTAGAATCAGCAGGCAGGCTTCTTACCACCAAACCACAGCTGCAGGCGTAAGAAGCTGTCAAAATTCTATTCTCTTTGCTTTTGTTGTTTGATGTGTATCATTTTATTTATAAATTAAGTCATGCTATTCTAATGAATGAGGGAAACCCCCTTTGGCACCCACAACATGCAATGCAAGATACGAGATATAATATTTAACACGATGCAAAAAGCAAAGATGCAATAGCCAAAAAAGGGAAGGTAACAATACACTCAGTATTGTTCAGCATGATAATGATAATGAAATTTATATCCCTTTGTGAAACAGGTACTTGAAAGCGTTGAAGCAAATCCATGACTGTCAGTCCAACAGCAAATAATGACCAGTATAAGCAGACACTCAGTCAACCTGCCTTCAAAGATAGATTAGCTGTTCCTTTGATTGGTGTTTACCATCAAAGAACGTGTTACTAAAGGGTAAACTACTGTTTTTATCCTTGGTCACCAAAGGCCAGATATAACCATTACATTTGATAAGTAAATGTTTTAAAGATTAAATCCTGCTAATAACATTCTCCCCCAGCTTTGATATATGTCACACCATTATTGTTATTGTAGAATGTAAGGGATTGTCCATGTTGACACACCTGCCTAGTTCAAGTTGATTAAATCTCTTATAAATAATCCTCTTGTAAACAGCTCAACTAAAAGAGGTATTTATGTGACAGGAACTTACTAACTCCATCACCTGTCCTCAACTACGTCAACTAAAACTTTTCCAGTAATTTAACTACGCTGTAACATGCCTACAGTATGAACCCATTACTACTACGTTTTTCTGAGGCCAAATATTACAACAAAATTTTCAAAACCATGTAAGATTCTTGTCCTTGTAGCCATAGCAAGTGCAGAAGCAGGGCGAGTGATTCTTAACTTGAAGACAAAATCATGCAGCTATTCACTTATTAAAATTCTTAAAGAAGAAGTGTTGTGTCTTGTTTTAAAACACCATCTTCTTACATAACCTTAAACTGCTCTCTCCTCAAGGCGGTTCCATTGTAAAAATGGTGGAATACTTAAACTGTAACTAAATACGCCCCAAGAAACAGACTATGAAGTAGTATACATAATATAAAAGGTTGTTGATAAATAATGCCCCTTTACAGCTGTTAGTATGAGCAGCTTCCAATAACCATATAACAAATGTCTGAATTATTATTGCGATTTAATATTATTTCTTCTGGTGAACAATGATCATTTCTATTCAATCATGTGTCTACTTCATGCAATTATAAATATTAAACCCTACCAAATTATATTGGTTTATAATGGGTTTGATGCGTTATTCATTTTGGTTTATTAGAGCAAAGTAGATAACGGGTCAAATTGGCCATAAAACTAACACATATAAGCTGATGTATAAAAACTCGGATGTGTCAATAAAACTGGTTATAATCCTGAAAGGCGATTTGCAGACTAGCATTATAGGAGAAGGACATTTAAACACATTGTGACCACTACCACGAAAAGTTCCACTAAGACATCATCACACAAATATGACATCTTTAGCCAACCAGAATAGTCCCCTTGACTTTGTATTGAGGAGCACAATGTTCACATATACTCTTAGAATCTTAAGGTACGTTCACACCTGCAGCCCGGTGCGGTGCTTACCGCCTTTGGATTCTTCAAGCTTAAGTCAATCAGCTGTTCACACCTGTGGTGCGATGCAATGGCACAACGCGACGAGCGATTGTCACCGCGCCCGAACTCTTCTGCAGTATTTTTCCGCGTCGAATCGCTTGCCGCATGGTGATTTTGGTCGGGAAAACCCTGGGTGACGTCATTTACTTTGACCTGAATTGCAGTTTTCAATCTGAGGGTATGGTGTTGTGAATGTTACATAACAATCAGCCCTTATAGGAAACTTGTTAATTTCAGGCGGGTTTGCGCCACCACATATACAATGGTAATTAGCTATGGAGTAATTATGAGCTAACCGTTTGAAGAGCATGGTACCTAAATGTCTTACATTACTGCCACTATTGTTTGTCCAGTAGCCATCAGCCCGTTCAACGTCATTTCTGGAAAGTTATGTCAGAAATCTACCTATCGCGCTGCACCACACAAGTGTGAACAGTACATCGCATATTACATCGCTTGGAGATTCTTCATCGCGCAGCACCGCGCCGCAGGAGTGAACGCAACTTAAGCTGTAACAATTATAATACATGCTGGTTATGTTGCACGGGAGTGAGCCAGGGAGAATGTTTTTGCTTGTACAATTCCACTTGAAATCCAGTCCCACAATTTGTACTGAACATATAACATTTTAGTTCCTTTCCTTTCAAACTGCCAAGTCCTGAACAACTGGTGGGCATTCTTGTATGTTTTAATATTGCAAAACATTTTGAAACTCTACAAAGAGCTATATGTACAATGAAAATACACCTGGCTACTACAGCTGTACTATATTCCACAAATATATACAGGTACAGGATGCATATTTAAACTTGATATATTCCATTGTTGCTCTCTACAGTACACAAGCTAATATATAATTGTTTCACAATGTTCAACAAATAGTAGTGACAAAAATATAACTGGAACATTTGAAATCCAACTCTATATATATATAGATATATATTTCTAAAAGCAATCACACTGCCTGACTGGCACAGGGATGTAGATCAATTAAAATCGAAGAATCATCTTATGTTCTAGATAACTCCCAGAGACAAGTTTCTT
>JARFOD010090770.1:0-17851 GCA_031763545.1 Mopalia muscosa | reverse complement strand
CCCCCCCCCCCCCCCCCCCCCCCCCACCCCACCTCGTCAAATAATTATCTTAAGCAACACTCAAATTAGAAAGTCGCCCGATTTTGTCTCATTTATTGAAAGTGGGCCAAAAGAAGTTGTGTTATCTTTCGAATGTTTGCAAAATTATACCTGGAATTTAAACTTAAACCTTAAAGAGTATACTAAAATATTTACCAATGGAAAGGATAACCTTTTAAGTATTTTACATTCGTTTAGACTTTAACTTATAAACAAGATACCGATTTGACAGAAATAACCACGGAGTGTAAAGTCTGGCTCTCTATTTGTAGAAAAGTTTTCCAACTGATTCGCGTGATAGAAGTAATGTGAAACCGCCTTGCACGAACAAGTAAGAGTATACTCGATTGAGCTGATTGAATTTCAGATCTGTGTTGTAGCTATATCGACGTTCTCCCGAACAATCCGTCAAACATTTGAAAGTGTTGGTACCAAACTAATAATGCGTATTCTGTGTGAAAGGACTTGAACATAAGCTGTGAACTCATACAGTTCTCTTATGGCTTTCTCTGTGATATATAGGTGACTTTCAACGTACTATCGCTTGGTTTGAGCCCAACTTAATGGACAATGGTATTGTAAAGAGCTTTTGTCACTTTGGTTCGCGGTGTCGGATAACACATAACACTATTGTGTGGTAATCTTATTCCATAATTAGTAAGCGTACAAAATTGGTTATATAGTTTTCATGAAATGTGCTCTGAATTCGATCAATGCACTAAACACAATGAAACCTTTAAATGCTTCGATAGTTTTCAACTTACTGTTGAACACGCAGTACAGTGAAATGGTGTGTATTGTCTATCGTTACAGTGTTTTATGTCTCCAGTCAGCGTTACCCTATATGCGTGCATTGGCGATTAGTATGAAAGTTGATCTACACGAAGATATCACGATAGCCTTTTGAATGGTGTCGGCTATTGTTAGTGACCTAATTTCATGACCATTTTGGTTGGAATTTATCGAGAACATAACTGCGTGTAACATTTATAGAATAAATACTTGGCGTGATATTGCATTATATTAATTGTTTTAAATAGGTCTCGTCAACAAGTCTGTTCATAATTTATTTTGACATCTACATGTAATCTAAGATTTAAACTCTATGGCTTAACCTTTCTTTGTCAACACAGACTGAGGAAAGTGTCAATAATATAAAAAGTTGTCCTAAAAAATCAGGAAGCTAATATAAGCTTTTATTCAGTCTGGATTAACATGAGATTACAATATACAGGGATATGGAGCTCGGTCGTATCCAGGCCCAATACACAGAAAATCTGGTACACAGTACTGTTCTCATTCTTCCGTTTCCATAAAGATCCCGGAAAACTGGTTAGTTTGACAGCAAGTCTGAACATTCTCGGCCATTTCTGTACCGTATATAATCTCTGAGGTAAAGTGGGTCTGCTAAGACCAGACTATATATGACTGAGTTATCCACGTGTTTATTGTTTACGTCTGAAGGCTATTCTTTTGTTGATATGATGACGTCATTTGAGCTACATCATTATTAAAATACTTACAGCGGACGAAATTTGAATTATTTGGAACAAGTCATTCATAAAAAAGGAACAGTGTTTTGTTTAAATGTGATTTTAATCCAGAAACCGGCTTGCTTGATGTGGGGTTTTTTTTAAAATACAAATCCGCGGAGTACTTTGGTTGATTTCCACACATGCGCAAAAAACAGCCGCCATTTTTTTTATCAGGGAATATTTTCTAGTCCAATTTTAGATCGTATTTTTTACCCAAATGCACTTTCTTAGAGTTATAATAGTACTTTCTACGGAATTAAAGATAGTCGTTTATATGTATTTCGGACATTAGCTACAAGTCCTGAATAAACTTCACGACCAAAAAAAAAAAAAAAAAGATATGAAATAATAAAACCAATCGATAACAAAACGACGAGTATCAATTTTGTTAAGACCATGACATTTGTAGCTTTACTCAAAATAAACGGACAGCTAAATTTAAAATTTCAGACGGATTTCAGTGTTGTAAAAAATGTATTAGACCGCACGCTCTCATAATTTATTATAAAATATACTAATATTTATTATTTTTTATAATTTGTATATTTTACATGTCCGATACATTTTCTTCTGGTTTGTCAATGGCGCTTTTTCTCCCACTGCAGTGGGTGGTCTGGGTCAAGTAATTCAGCGAACTTTTGTCTAGAATTTAAATTTAAATTCGTTTGGATTAGTTTTGGAAATGGATATCTATAGCCACTCTGTTATTGAGATCCGTTTTAAGCATGCCAGGTGTTGTTAGGGATTTCAGGGGATTTGGAGGGGTTCAAAGGACAGTGGTTGTTTACTTTCTAGACTATACCTGAGTCTGTAAATGAGGCGTGTGTTTACACATCGGTCTGACCCTTTAACCGTTAACCAGACTACCCTATAAGATGGGGTCAACTTGTTTAGAAAGAGGGAAAGGGTAACTCGTGGGAGGACATGAACATAGCTTTGTGTTAAATAACCATATCTCGTAAATGTGAAATTGATTCCTTGGATAGAGTATTATAGCTGGCAAAGATATTATACATTATAAGACCAGTCAGCCGGGTTTTTTTTTTTTTTTTTTTTTTTTTTTTTCAATAGAACGATGTGATTGATCAAACTTGTGGTTTCAATTTTGCTCAATTTATTAAACATTTTATAAACAAAATGCAAAAACTTATATTTAACATTCAATAATGCGACACTAAGAACACGGTTAGCAAGACCACAGGATAAGCTACGTTAAACTGATATTTCCTTCTTTCATTGAGGAATAAAATGTCAATAATACATGAATTATGTCCATACAGTCCATCATGTGCTGGATCTCACATCTACATTTAAATTGTAGATTGTCCTAAAATTTGAAAGTAAAATTTAATTTCAACTTGTCACAATAAAGTGATTTTAACGGAGTTAAGTGCACGATTGGCTTTTCTCGTACTTTATCGCGTTACTTGTCATGTACAGGCAGTCGGACAATGTGTTATCTTTAGCGCCACGTGACGTTTTACCTAGAATAAATGCTAATATAGCCAGAAGTGCACCGTAATGTTTTAACGTGGCTTTGAGCAAAATTGTTTGAACATTATTAGTGCTTGTGTAGTATCGAGTGAAATTTTTACGCGATTCTTTTTATGAAATTAGATTTTTGAATGATGTTCAACTTCCTACTCAAGAGTATTTCACCAACAACTGCGCGTAACGGATACACAAAAGAAGATAAGACGCCAGTGTTTGATAAGATTTGACCTTATAGAAAGTATGTTCTGAGTATGTTGAACAAATACGTCGGTTTTCTGTTTCTACCTTTTATGCACATGCATAATGTATTCACCATGCTGGGTTGTCTACGATTCTTAAGCTATCCGGTTAAGCGAATTTAATTCAATATTTCTCTAAATCCTGTTTATGTGTAAATATACGTTCAACCAAATAGCATCTTTTGTTAACAGCTGTGTTTTATTTGTAGTATAATATTGCCATTTACACACAGAAAACAGGTTAATAAACCTTTTATTCATGGTATAGATTAAAAGTTTATTTTGAGACACGTGTACCTAATTTGATATCTGATTGAACTAGTACCTATTAGAAGTACCTACCAATTCCTTTGAATTGGGTTCTCCATAAACCGTAAGTATGATTTTGTCATTTTCTGTGTCATAATGTGGGTCAGATTGTCGTGGCACAAAACGTCTGCTATCATTAAATTGTATGTCAGATCAACTGATAAACGGTGTCTGAAAAATGGTTTTTGTAAGTTACATTTTTATTCATATCCATGTTGAAGCAGCCAACCTATATGGTTGGAGGAAGCTGGGGACTTGACAAACATAGATCAGAACAGTTGGAGTCTAAGTGCTACCCTTTATATATTATTAGTGGCTTTAATCAAACTACCACGGCTGCTGGAATTCATAGTATACATTAGGAATGCTGAACCCGATTGAAATATCACGAGTTCAACACTTAAATCAGTAAATTAAACACGTATTTCATAGGGTCATCCTGCTCTCCAGTTTATGGGATAGCTCTATTTATATTTCAAGTTAAATAGCCCTTTTGACATTTTCAATAGCATTTTAAGTAATATAATATCGATTTTCCATAAACCAGCGCACGGACTAGTCTTGTAAGATGTATTATTAAGGCAGAGTTAGCTTCTCTTTACTGTAGAGTACTTCAACCATAACATTACATCTCCTATCAATTCCTATGGGGTTTCTATCCGTTCGTATAATCCCCTTGATCAAGCCGGTTTTCCACTCGGTTTAACGCTGTCAGAAAAGGACCATTTTAAAAGGAAATTTGTGCTGAGACGTAGAAAGTGGTTTTAGTCTCCCGAAACACTGTTTGAGATATTGGTCAACCGGTAGTAGTATATATTGACGATTCCTAGTCGAGTACAACCTATTTTATAGCCGATAACATCTCTTCCACGAGGTAACCGTCTGTACAGTTTGTAACAGATGTATAGGGGATGAACACCACATATATATAATGTTTAAACTATTAAGTACATCGAAAAACCGTTATTACCACGCTATTGCCACATATGAGTACAGAGCTATTGAACAGCGAACAGAAGGTAATCCTACAAAACTTGGTTAATTATATAGATGGTGTATTTAAAATATATTATATGTTTAAAATGGCCGTAATGGTATTCTGTATGGGTACACACCGTGTCTCCCAATTGACATTTTTTCTTTTGTTTGTATGATTTGGGCTTTATGTCGTACTCAAAGGTATTTCCCTTACATGACGAGGGCTGGCCATGTCCCACTGTTCCTTTCTAGGAAAAACCACATATTCGCCGGAGTCATATTGTGTGACTCACTTCTATATACCTGATGGTCTCTATCACCCTATGAGGGAGTGGGTGGGCCATGGCCCTGCAGAATACTCCCCCGGCTTCCTCGGTCGATCGTAAGAGGTTGCTGTCTGTTACCCTGCTGTTCGCAGATCTAAAGGGTAACGGGAAGCAGATTTGTTTGTGATGTTCTGTATTTGTGTCCCGTCGTCATATAAGTGAAATACCCTTGAGTACGACATTAAACACAATCAAACAAACAAACAAGACAGATGGTCTCAAACCTGTGAAAGGTACTTCGAATTCAGGATTAGTAAACCGAGATGCTAACCCCTAAGCCATGTCAGCGGACATTCGACCGTCAAAGAATGAATCAAATTAAATTGAATTTAAAGATTAACACGTCCAATATTCCTCTGGGTTCTGACTGATCCGGAATCGGCCCAGTTCAGAATCACCTAATTGCCGATCAGCTCTCTATATCGACCAAACCTCCTCTTATACCAAACGTCATAGAAATTGTGTACGATGTCTACACAGGAAGGGAGTTTTCTTATAGATTTATGTATTTGATTAAGTCTCAAATATCAACATGCTTTTAAAAAGTTAAAACCTCAGAGCTAACGGGCAACATGAACACGATCGGTCGGTGATGTCTTTATGCGGTCCTGTAATTCTCTTGGATTTGTCTTGTCTTGCCAGTGGCGACGAGGGTGGTTTCCTTCGCCCATTGAGTTTCAGCCCCTTCGAATGAGTGAAGTAACCTGAGTAAAACACAACGGGCGAAGGAAACCACCCTCGTCGCCACTTTAGAGCGAAAGGCAATATAGATTCCTGTAGGAATTGCTATTTTGTTTTCAATGTCTTTAAAAATACGTCGAGAAGATTTATTTAATGACAAAATGCATGTGCTTGTTCATATTATTTGTGTGTATTGTGACATCAAGCTTATTGCATTTGTATAATAATTTTACATTGCTAGTAATTGGTGGAGATACAAGAGAAAACATCATTGCATCTTTCCGTCCAACCGAAAACTACCCTTAAAAGTTGCCTGTAGAGTTCTGTATTGTATAGTTTTTGTTAGCTTTACGATTGATGAATGACGGCTGTTTATTCTAGACTTTAACCAAGTTCTGTAATTAATTTTCTCCTGATAGTTTCTGTTATGTAAACTAGATTTATAGGTCTATAAAAGTGACAATAGTTATTATCTTACGTCATATTGAGCTCATTAATTTTCCTTCAGATCCTGTTGTTTCTTCCTCTTGGTAAAATATATGGCAATTTCATCGGATATGAAACGTCATTATGCGACTGGGTAATATATCACTTGTTGCTGTTAAAAATGTTGTATCCGTTCTAATACGAGTTGATGAACGTCGAACCACGATTTTCAAGAGACGATCATCTGAGTCAGCCAATAACTGTTGACTTCCAGGCGTCGTTAGGTACTAATGCCCATGCATTTCGTCTTTCCTTGCATTTCACAATAGACCTTAAATAACTCTATCAAACTGTACAGAGCGTTATGCGCATTTATTTAAATTCCAATATGGCGACTCGTTGCGACCATTTAACAACTTTTTTTGTTTAGATATATTGCATCACTGGTTGAAGCATTTGATTAAAGTACACAGCCGCCATGAAAGACATTGTTGATTTCGTTATGATGTACACTGCTTTAAACTTGTATTATATTCAAAAAGTATTTAGAATGTGTAGTAATTTTTGCAAAGGTATTTTTGTATCATGTATTTATTACTCGACTATTGTTGCGTAGTATCACTGGAGGTGTTACTCTGTCTAATCACGTTTGTTGTCAGTACTTACACCTATTATATTAGGCCGTGTCATAAGGGTTAGCGGGTATGTTAAGTAATCCTACCTATATACCGTCCACGGTATACCAGGTATATCAGTGAGTTACACGCAATTGCGTGGTTTTTACGAGGTTTCCACCCATTTCTCAGCCGTATTTAAACGAAAATAGTGTATAATCCGTCGTCATATAAGTGAAATACCATTGCAATCAAACATTTATTGCAATAAATTCCAATCAAACAACCTATTGGATGTATAACAGCTATATGCATGGGTATATTTTATGGTTTTCACTGGCCAAGATTTGTTTTTTTCGATTGGGGTTTAATGCCGTACTTGAGGTTATTTCACTCACATGACGGTGTGCCAGCCCAATGGATGAAGGAAACCACCCGCGACACCACTGGCAGCAAACAAAGACAAGACGAGACAAATATAGTGCCAATACAGACACCACAAACAGATTGGCTCCCTGTTCCACTTCAGTACGGAGAGCACCAGGGCAACAGGAAGCTCCCTCCAACAACCCGCTCCACTGCAAAAAAAACATTTAAGAAACAATTTCTGGAGTCGGCCGTACACGAGAAGGTACGTTTCCTTAAATGATATCGATTCTGACAATGTGGTGGTGATACCTGGTCTTGGCACAGGAGGTTTTGCAGAACCTCATTTGAAATCCCCAATATATCGACTAATATAAACACTTTTGTATGTGATATCAAGTCTGATGGACCAGTCAACTAAGTCGAATAACATTCAAATCTGATGGATTTGCATTAGTCTTATTGTAGATATCATTACAAAAGTCAAACACTTTGGTACTTCAATTATCAGCACCACATAAAACAGCCGTCTTTCGGCTTTAAGCATACAAGGAAACTAATATATCGATTGTGCGTGTGAAGGGTGTTTTATATGGCTTCTTTTATGTTTTCCATCAATAACTGGCATAGTGGAGAAAAACCAAATAAGATTTCACTTTGGGTGTGAACGAAATGTTTTAAACAATGTTATGTTGATTACCTTTTGTCGAATATAATAATTCATTTACCAAAACCTTGTTCGACCAGAAATAACTTATAACGTGGTATTTTCATCATTGTTTTAAAGGAACTATATTCAGGTTAATGTCTACAGTTAAAGAAATTAATTTCTATTAAACTGTAGATCTGCACACTGCCAAATGAACTAATGTGTTTTCAAGTACGTACAATACCACTTTAGATTTTCCGACAATAAAATGTATATTAAAGAGACAATTTCCACTCTATATAACTTATAAAGATGTTATATTTTGCACATGAATTAATTTGTGCTTATTGAGAATAAATCAATCAAAGATGAATTTTATTGATCAATGGACGATTTCCTTAATTTGCGGATCGATGATATAGCTTAGCATTAAATCCTTGTTCTATTACCCTATACCATCATCAATATTGGAGTGGCCTCCAATTTCTATGGCATACGATCTACACGTGTCATCTAATCAAACAGCATTTGTTAGGTAAACCCAGATCAAAGACATTATCTGTATTGATTGTGGAACAGCAGATCATCAGAAATCATATCTCTTACATATCAAGATTCCCTACTCTTGTCAGTTTGACGGCAAATAACAATTGACAAAATAACGCGTGAACCACGGTGGGATCAGAGAGGATGATGAGTAATAGAGCCCTCTTGGATATCACATTGTTGGGGACTTAACACGCAAAATCCATACGTAGATAGATGTGTTCTATACCTCTTAATTAAGCTATTGACGTTATGTGATACACAGATTTGTATTGTACCTCGGTCCTACTGTTCATACAAAAGCATAGTTAATGTTTTATTCATACGTGCCTGGACTTCAACAACAAACAATAGCGTACACTATTGTCCATGATATACACTACTGGTTTCTAAATCACAGCAATGCAGAGCATGTTCACTGTGATTTCCACTGAATAACGTGACATAGAAGACCATAGTAACAACTACAAGAAACGACAATATGCCCACGTTAAGTTTCTATATTTCAGTCCATCATCAGTTTGTTTCTGTTAGTGCATATTGGTAACATTTGTGACATTCCGTTCCTAACGTCAACCGCATGGTAACTTTTGTGACCCCCAAAATACCCACATTTTTGGTCCGCTTAAGACAAAAAATCTGTCAATATGTCCAGCTCGATCAACATGCATCTCCGTTAAAACTATTATAGATCTGATTTTGAAAAATCTCCATCACTCTCACAAAGACCTGTAAGAAGTAGCCACCTACAAGACGAACTAACATTCAAATATAAAATGGTGTGAAAACCAAAGCATATTCTGTATCAGATATATTATATCTACTTTTGTTTGGTTAAGACTCCATGTATTAATAATATTTGTTTATAGTTGGATTTACAGTTGGATTCGACAGGTATTTGTGTATTTTACATATATTTTAATGTTTAAAGCTTTAGTAAACATATCAAGTTGAGATTGACATATATCCAGAAAGTTGGCTACATAGGGTTTGATTAGAACATAAGACCATTCATCGATTTATCACGAAATGATAAATATACATGTAGATATAGAACGAAAACTGTATATATTGGGTTGATGTGGTTTTAGCTACAGTGACGATTGTTGGGTGATATGAAGCAGTTTTATGTTCGTAAAAGGATAATGATGTCAGCTACAGGATTGTATATAGCTATCAGAAGGATAGATATATGGTGTTCGGTTTTCACTTACACAATTTTAGAGTCATGTTATGGGTTATGTTATAACCACGAGGCTATTAATACAGACAAATTTAGCGTAAAGGGAGCGTATCCAATAAGTAGAAGTAATTTAATAAACAGAACAAAGGGTCCAACCCAACCCTCTAACCTTTCGCAGCAGGTCTCATCAATCGATAGAAATACTGGAATGATTACTTTCCATGTTCCCTTCAAGAAATCATTTCATTTCCATTAACTGATTTGACGAGGCTAACGCCAAATCATCAAACCAATTTAAACTCTTAACGACCCATCTGAATATTATTTATAAACCATTAAGCTGTCAATTTATACAAGTGCCTGGCGAATTATGAACCCCTGAAAGCTTCGTGGACTAATTTATCAACAAAATATTTCTGAGTAATTTACAAAATGAGCTTTATAAGAAGTCTGCCAACTAAGGGTATGCGGCTGAATTACCCCAGATCCATATCCTCGTATTGATTTGTTTGATTGGGTTTTAACGCCGTACTTTGGAATTATTGAACATTTCTGAAAAGACTGGTGTATCTTAAGTAAACAATTATAAATGTCGTGTCGTTAGATCAAGTTTGATTTCATGTCAGGTATGCTTTAGTGTTCAATCCAAGGTTGACGAGGTATAATTATATATTTGGTTTCTGTGTTCGATCAAAGGTTGACAGAGATAGTTTAGCGTTAGTTTTCATTTTCAATCTCTGATGGACAGGAATAGTTATATCGTTGGGTTTGACCTCAACCCTGTTATACAGAAATTGTTTTTTAGTTTTCAACAACTACTGGATACGGATAACTATAGCGTGGCTTTTCTGTTCCACCCCAAGTTGGGCAGGAATAATGAAAACGTTGGTTTCTACGTCCAGTTCCTTGTGGACAGTAATACGTTTTTCTTTGGTTTGTGTGTGCAATCCCTGATTGACAGAGAAAGATATATCGTTGACAGGAATTGTTGGGTCGTTGGTTTTCGTGTTCAATCCCAGGTGGACAGGAATTGTTACATCGTTGGTTTTCGTATTCAATCCCAGGTGGACAGGAATGGTTACATCGTTGGTTTTCGTATTCAATCCCTGGTGGACAGAAATAGTTATATCGTTGGTTTGGGTGTTCTGAGCCCTCGTGCACATACATTTTTACATGGTTGGTTTTGTTTTTAAATCCCTGGTGGACAACAATGGTTGTGTTCGTGTTGAGTTCAATGAACGGTAATTGTTAGATCGTCGTTGGTTTTAGTGTTCAGTCCCTTTTTGACAGGAATTGTTTTATCATTTGTTTTTGTGTTCAATACCTGGTTGACAGGAAATGTGGTATCGTTAGTTTTCGTGTTCAATCCCTGGTTGACAGATATACTTATATCTGGGTTTGGTGCTCAATCCATGATTTAAAGGAATAGTTATATCGTTGGTTTTCATGTTCAATCCCGCCCCGTGAGGGAGCGGGTGGGCCATAGCCCTGCAGAATACTCCCTCGGCTTCCTCGGTCGTTCGTAAGAGGCGAGAAAAGAGGTTGCTTCCTGTTGCCCTTGTGTTCACAGAGCTAAAGGGTAATGGGAAGCAGATCTGTTTGTGATGTTCTGTATTTTTTTCCGTCGTCATATAAGTGAAATACCCTTGAGTACGACGTTTAACACCAATCAAACAAACAAACAAACAGAATAGGGTCTCCCAATGGTTATGCAAACTCAATTTAGGAGGACCAATTTATAGGTTTCCCAAATCATTTGCAGACTTTGTCTACATTTGGTACTGATTTTGAAAAAAAATTTGTCATCCAATTATCCATGAAAAATGTATTTAAAAGCAATTTTGCTTTATTTTGCATCAAGGCACATGTATGCATTTAAACAAATCAGAAAACCATGGGAAATTGCAAATTTTAGGTCACCCCACCAAATTAAGGAGGACTGATTTGAAGGTTATGCTGTTATGGTGACACACAAGCGGGCAGTTGAGAAGGAGCTTCCTGTTGCCCTGGTCCTCTCAGAGCTAAGGGGCAACATGAGGCTGATCTGTTTGTGATGTTTTTATAATATGTTCCAGGTTGGCCTGTCTTTGTGCTGAGAGTGATTTCTTTTACCCTGTGGATTGGCATGCCATCAAATTAGTGAAATACGAATACTCCAATTACAACATCAAGACCCAAAGCGTAGATTAACAAGAAATTGATCAATAATTGTAATTTGTAGGGGATACATGTAGTTGGCAGGAGATTCTTGTTGTAACATGTGCTCCTGGAGGAGCTACAGTAGCCTCCACTTGTTTTATGGGCTCTTCCAAGGCGTTTGTAGTATGACGTTAAACCCCAATCTTTGCTACGTTTCACCCTTACATGTTAACATTTCTAGCATACACTCAACAGATAAAGCATCTTCCTCCATAAATTTCTTATTTCTATTCTGCTTTCAGGTATACTTTTTTGATGTTGTGAACGACGGTGCTCTCAATGGTGATACTCCCCGTTCACAGTTACGCGGTATGGCTGGGGATATGGCCATGTTAGACAGTGCTTATTTCTCTTCAGAGGTGGTCTTATCCTTGGTAATGGGGTACATTGTACAGTACACCGGCACGGCCTTAGCATACATGGCTACAGCTGGTGTTGTTGGGCTTGTGGCTTGTTGCCTCATACAAAGAATTCTGACAGACAAGCAGGAAGTTATTTCCACTATTCGTGAAAAACGTCAACTTAAAATAGCATCACTCTTACCAAGGACAGATCCCGTCTAACAAATTCAGTAATTTCCCCACATATCTGGAGTTGTGACAGAGTAAGATGACATGGTCAGAACTCTCAACGATTTACTGATCATACATGCTGGGCCACATGGGACATACTATTATTATTTCTTCGTTCCAGGATGTCAGTAGTGATTTTTTTTTTTTTTATTCCTCCCTCCCATTCACCCCACCCCTGGGTACACCAGGAAACTTTTATGAATATTTGTGATGAACAAAGGTAATTCAAGGGGAAGTAGTTAATTTTGTTAGTTTCGAAAAGCACAAGTTTTGTGCACACACCAACACTGATGTAGTTTGTGCTGATACGGACTTTATCATGTTCTTGAAGTTGTTATGTTTTACTGTGGTGATAGTCTCTTTCCTTATTTGACAGCCATTTACAAAAAAATATTGTTTGTTTTTTTGCCCTTTAATCCTAGTTTTCTTTTGGTGTAAGAGCCAATAATATTTATTTATGAATTTGTTAAGATTATATGACATAACAGACATATATAGATGTGTTCCTCTGGATCATTCATTTCTATGAGCGTTCTTGAAAATGAATTTCTAATCACGCTACAAAAGTTTTTCATCTAATAATGTATATGTTAATTTTTTATTCATTTGAACAAATGTAGAAATGTTCTTTTTGCTTTAAAAATACTGCATTTTATGTCTAGTTAAAAAAAACTAGTGGACACCCCTCCAAACAAGCCTGAACTTTTTTGGGAATAATTGCCCCTCCCTCCGCCATTACTAGCTGCAGTAACAACATTTTTAATGGGACTTACAACCCATATCCCCCCCCCCCCCCCCTCGTTTGCCATTGCCATATCACAGTGAAATCCCCCATGCCATATCCAAGGTAAATCCACACTCCCACCCCCCAACACACACGAAATATAGCTATTTACTTTTGTTCAGCAACCAAATAGACACTTATTAAATGTATGTGGGGAAATTAGAAGATCAAAGGCATGCAAGTACCGGAACTATTTTATGGAGCCATTTAATAGATGCAATTAGTTTTATTCTGAATTTTAGTGAATTTACACTTGTTGAAGTCTTTTATGAGTATTTGTGATGAACAAGGTAATTCGAGGGGTATTATTAAATGGTAGTTTCGTAAAGCACAAATTTTATGCACACACCACACCAAATTCCTATTTTATTTTACACTGTTAATAGTCTCTTTGTTTGTTTGACAGCCATCTAGAAAAAAATACTGATTGTTTTGTTGCTTTTTGACCCTCTGTGTCTTTTTTTCTTAGTGCCAATATTAATTATTTGTGAATTTGTTAAGATTTTATGATGTATATAGCAGTATTCCTCTGGGTCATTTATTTCTATGGACGCTCTTTATATGAATATCCAGATTCAGATCGTGCTGCAACAGTTTGTTTAATTTTCACCTAATAATGAAAAAGATATACCATAGCTTTTATTTATTCGTTTAAACAAATCTATATGGAAAACATTTTTAAATAACCACTTTTATGCCTTGGTAAAACGATTAAGGGAAACTAACAAGAAAAAAGTTTGAACTTTTTGAAACTAAGATATCATTTTGATAAATCTTTTTTGTTATGAAACTTAATCAATTGAAAACATTGAAAATGGTATGTTCTGCAGACAGACGGTCACAGACCTCTTCATTTCTGAATGTTCCATACATGTTCATATCACTTCATGTTTCTAGTGATATTGTATATTTTTTACATATCCATATCTTAAATTCTTATACCCACTGTCATGTTTGTACAGATCAAAAATTTCTGTTAGGTCAGATTATCTGCCTAATTTTTATGGGTTTTATGAAGCTTTAGTACTCGTATCTTGACTAAAGAATTGAACAAACAGTTTTGTTTTATTAAATTCCGGATTCAACTGTGTTACATGCCTCTTAGTTCAAAAACACATACATTATTCATTTGTAACATGCTTTAAGGTCTTGCTGGACCCCTTTGGCTCAAAATGAACCAAATTTTTAAAAATCACTTATAAAGTTAGATATTCAAACTATTTGTTTGTGCAAAAAATAATTAGAAATTCTACTTACAATCAGTGAAAATGTGAGCCTATTATATGGATTTCCCTTGATTATATCCAACTGGCAAAACTTGAATTGCCTTTTTCTGACACATTAGGCAGACCCTACATTTTCCATGGCATCTATCTACAAAACTATTTGAGTTAGAAACTTCAGATTTGTACCATTATAGAGAGTACAATGCGATCTAGTAAACTGTGCCTCATTTTTTGAAGTTCATACTTAATTTTTAAAAAATATTTTCTGAAAGTTGTATTTTACATTTTTAAAAACATTTTCCAAGGTGGAAAAAGACAAAAGAATCCACTGTCACCAATCTAATCAAAATTTTTTTAAAATGATGCACTGTTTACTAGTTGAAGGACTATTTTACTAGGTTGACTAATCTATTCTATCGAGTCCTATCGTTATTGCGCTTCAAAAAAAAAATCTAAAAAAATGCAGTGAATTTTGTTCTGTTGACATTTACTCATTTAAGTTCCATACTTTTAGAAATAATACATGTAATTGCATTTTCACCATATTCACAAATATGTAATCCCAAGTATTCAAGCGTTCCAAAAATCTATGCATATATATGGTTCAGATTTATACTCTTCTGCATAAGAGACTAAATACAACAGGTGTTCTGAAAATCAATCAAGGGGTCCAGCAAGACATGAAACACAAAATCCGCTTTTCAGAAGACAAAGAATACAAAGTTTTGTATTCAACATTGTATGTTAGTTTATGTTTTATTTTATTTTACTCCTAAATTATTGTAGAAATAAAGAATTCTAATGTTATGTTAGGCAAGGGAATTTGTTTTTTAAAACACAGTGTATGCTATATGTGTGGTTTAACATTGTTCCTTTTAAAGGCCTACAATGGTTTTTGTCTATTGCATTACTAGACTGCTTTTCTATCAGTTGTGTTACTTGTGTCAGTTGTCCTAAATTATTGTAGAACTTACATGCAAGCGTGTCAAATCATTTGAAAATGTTATTATTTTTTCTGTTATCTGTAACTGATGACACAATCAAAATTGTGATTATACAAGTACATTTTATCATTTTTAATCTTAATGATATGACTTGATATATTATTCTTTATATATTTATGTATATTGGGGTGTTCACTCACCAGCCATGGGTTTTATTCAAATCTACACAATAATATTGTAGACTAGCTCGGAATACACCCCAAAGCTGGAGAAGAGGTTACATACTGTACTGCCATTATGTCTAGATAAAAGGTTTAAAGTCATGATTTATCTTGTTGTATAAATTTTATCTCTTGTTAAATGGATCGGCTGTTTTGAGGGAGCTTTTTGGTGCCCTCCAGGCTTAGGGGCAACAGGAAGTGGAAAGGTTTGTGATGTCTTTACAAGGATGGAAACTAAGCCGGACCGCAGGCCAAAACCTGGTAGATTTTGTGATGGGCCTGTAAATTTCAAGACCTGCAGGCCGGACTGGCCTGTAGATTTTTTCACTCTATATTACACTACTGGGATGGACCTGTAAAATGTTTGATGGGACTGTAGATTTTGGACCTGCAGCCATGCTGTCGAGGATGCTGGGCCTGTATTATTGCTATCGGGCCTGCAACTCTTGAATCCTGCAGGCCCGGTTGGCCTGATCAGAAAATAGTTAATTTCCACCCCTGTGACTTTATATGAGTGATTGTCCTGTCTAGTTTGAGGTCAGTCATGTTGGAGTGGTTTCATTCACTGGACCATAGCTTCTTCTCATCAACAATTATCTGTCTTAAGCACGATAACTGTTAAATTCAAAGCTTGGACTGTAGCTTCCTCCTGGTAAGACAGCAGATGGAAGAGCATTTCACCAAGTTCTGTTAAACAATATGGTTACTGTTCCATGGATTGATCAGTACTTAAGGGTATTTCACTTATTCTTCCAAACAGTGAACAGCTACACAACTATAATGTGAAGTTCCATTTACAAATAATGTGATGGAAAATAAATGTTTTTCTTTAGGTGAGAGCATAAAAATACTTCAATTATATTGTACTTACAACATATTTAGAGCGCATTGTTCACATATCACTATGTATGTTATACATGTTAGTTGTGACCATTATAACCATTATAACAGGAGAACAAATTCACATACCTTTTTTAAACTTGGAAAATAGCCTCCTCTCCTTAAGGTAAGAGCGCTTGTCACCAAATTCCACAAAACAATATGGCGTCCCTGAGTAATTTCACAGCATTCACATATGTGTTGTGAACATAACTTGGAAATAAATTGAGCTGTTAACTTCAAACTTTGCTTCTGCTGATACCGTGACAAACTGTATCCCAAAGTTTCCACAAAACACAATATGGGGCAATAGTTTCCATTGCATATTTTTGTGGTCATCATGCCATTACGTATTGAGAGTAATGTGAACACTATAACTTGAAGACAAATTCTAGTATATTAGTTTAAACTCAGAATACCACTTCCTCCCTGTTAAAAATATGGATGGTAAGACAATACCTTGGAAATAAACAAAAGGGTGAACAGCAACACAACCATAAGGGAAGTGTTAAATACAAATGCTCTGTTGTAAAATTAATGTGCCTTCATAGCAGACCGCATAAATATACTTCAATTACTCTTGTCAGAGGGCCAAATTCAGATTAAAAGAGTCCTCTAGTATATAAAACAGTGCTGTCAATATTTCCATCCTTGCTACATCAGTGTTAGTTTGATTGGGGATTAACGTTGCACTCAGGGGTATTTCACCTATATGGAGAGGGATTTTACAATGTTCCAGGCTTAAAATACGGTGGAAAACCTGAGAGGAAACTTTGCAAAAACCATGCACCCCTGCAATTGCTCGAGCCTCGTCATATATCTGATGGTAAACCTTAGTGGTTTCATTGGGGTTTAACATCCTACTTTATAAGAGTTATTTCACTAACATGACGGCATACAAGCACAATGGGTGATGGAAATAACCCTCAACGCCACTGGCAACAAACAAAGAATAAATGGGACAAATACGAGACAATCGCTGGATGTAATACAAAGACATCACAAACAGATTGGTTTTATTTTACCCCTTAGCTTTGAGAACACCAGAGGTACTCAGAAGGAGAAGTAGAAGGACCGGCTAACCACTAATCCATGGCCCATCCCTGTTGTGTGGATAGTCTGGTCTATACTATTGTTCATGTGATCTAGAGAAAGTTAGGGTTTTTTTCATGGTGGTCCCTGCTTGAACTTCTGATCGTTTTAAAGAAGTCTATACAACATTATGGTGATCCCTGCTTGAACTTCTGATCGTTTTAAAGAAGTCTATACAACATCATGGTGGTCACTGCTTGAACTTCTGATCGTTTTAAAGAAGTCTATACAACATTATGGTGGTCACTGCTTGAACTTCTGATCGTTTTAAAGAAGTCTATACAACATTATGGTGGTCCCTGCTTGAACTTCTGATCGTTTTAAAGAAGTCTATACAACATTATGGTGGTCCCTGCTTGAACTTCCGATCGTTTTAAAGAAGTCTATACAACATTATGGTGGTCCCTGCTTGAACTTCTGATCGTTTTAAAGAAGTCTATACAACATTATGGTGGTCCCTGCTTGAACTTCCGATCGTTTTAAAGAAGTCTATACAACATTATGGTGGTCCCTGCTTGAACTTCTGATCGTTTTAAAGAAGTCTATACA
>JARFOD010090759.1:0-17853 GCA_031763545.1 Mopalia muscosa | reverse complement strand
TGATAATAGATCAGCGAGAACTCTGTCATAGCACTTTCTATTAAAATATCGATTTATTGTCCGAAAAGTCGATCTCTAATGTTGAGTTTTTTTTGCGGATCAAATCGCAAACATTGTATTTTCCCCCAAAAAAGTATTAAGTGTCAGTTCTCTGTTTTGGAATGCCAATAATTTTCGAATTTTTCATTGTCTTGAAAAGAAATTCTGTAAAACCAAAGTACCCGTTCGCCATTAGAAACCGTAACACGGTCGAATATTTCACAATTTTGTCTACTTTAAATGGATTAATTGATTGGTTGGCGTTTTACACAGTCAGTACTTAAGAGTATTTAACTTATATGACGGGGGTGTATTTCAACAATGTTACCAATACCAATAGTACATAAAGATGTGAATTGATTGCATAATGTTGGGAAGGTAATATTCATACACTGCTAAGTAAAGGCAGCATTACTACTCTTCTACCAAAATGCACTTAGCCGAAAAGTCGTTAAATGGCATCATAGACCATTTTCTTGTGATGTACTTTACGCACCGTTTTTATACGTGCACGTGATAGAACACGAGGATTATATAATACTAGTTAAGTGTCATACAATATTTATTTTGACCAGTGTGTTAAACAACACAATAAAGTTCCATTAATATAAGGCTACTTTAATAGAATATAGTTTTTTCCTGAATGGTGGGGATTTAAAGTCATACCTAAATTGTTTCACTCGCATGATTGCTTGTTGCTCAATGGGTGAAGGAACCACTATCGACGTCACTGGCAATAAAAGGCAAGACAAATGACGTCTCAGATCTACATTATGACTATATGGTTATAATTTAACGTTTGGTGTTGTTATTTTGCGTATAAATATATATGGTTAAAGTATAAGTTTTTAACAAATTAGTACTTTGTGCTACTCCGCCAGAAAGTACTAGCACTGATTTAATGTTAATTTATTATTATATCGGTACACTTAATTTAGGTTTCTGGTTGATTTAATATAGTTTGCTGCCGAAACTTAAACAAAATCATGCAATATTGATCCATTGGACAAATTATTATTAAAATTGGTTTTTACTGAGGTTACCTGTCGAAGTCTAAAGGCATTAAATGATTTTGTGGTAACCAAGGAAGCTCTGGGGATTAATATATCCGGAGCGGCGACACAGGCATAAATTTGGAATTATATTGTAGTCGATGGCGTTGATAAGAACTATATTCTGTTATCCTTTTTTTTTTTTATTTAAGAAATACTGTCCATAGTATATAATGACCCAAATGTGTCATGGTCAAACTTGTACTATATGTATTTCATCATTATTTCGGATTTTGCATAATGTTTTAGATAATTTTGTAAGCAGGATCGCGATTCAATTACGGTCCGTCTCGGGTCTACATGTATGTACCACCAACACAATGGAAGAGTCCAAACATTTGTTTAGGTAAAGGGACATGTTGTTTCCTGTCATATACAGCACAATTATTACAAAGGTATTCCTACTAGAACGCTGTTTCCAAGAATTCAAAATGTTTTCGAATTCGCAATAAATTAATCGAGAAAGTGAATGTGCTTCTTCTTTCATACGATCAAATGCAAGCTCCCTAAAAATCCCACTTTCCTCTAAGGTTGGATTTTCAGAAAACAGTTACTGTGTCTAAGTTGTGTTTTGAAGCTAATCAAAAGTATTGGCCGTTTTATCACTTCTACCTTTATTCTACTTATGTGGAATTAGATTTTATTTTATTTTATTTATGTACAATTCTTTGTCATATATGTGAAATTCTTTTTTTCTTATGTTGACAAGATTTCACTTATGTGAAAAACAATTTCACATATGTAAAATAAAAATGTATTTAACATCTGTATAATTCTTTCCAACGTATGTATAATTTTTTTCAACATATGTGAAATCCTTTTTCAAACCAGTAAATTAAAACACAAAAACCTCTTTAACATATGTGGAAAAGAATTTCACTTATGTAAAATAAACTTTTATTTTAGATATGTACAAAAGAATTCCACCTATCAAATAACTGAAAAATGATTTCTCCCCACTACATAGGACTGTGTTCAACCTTCGTTTGTACACCTATTGTCATGTGTAATATAAAATAAATGCAACAAAATATTGACGTCATTTTGGTATTCTATATTTCGGCCATCATCAGGAATATTCCTGATGGTGGCTCCATAGATAAGCCGAAATATACAATCCAAAAAATGACTTAAATATTCGGAGTTGCATTTATTTCATCTGTGGTCGTACTTCATTTTCTCATGTGTAGACCTTCAATTCGAATGCAAAAAGAATAGGAATATATTCAACATGCTGTGCAAGTTAAGCCTCAGCAAGGCACACTCCCACGTCGAGAGAGTTTATCAAGAAATGGTCCATCATCTGCGAGACTACAACAACAGCAAACCAAAGCCTACACCGCCAAATGTAGAACATTTGCATAAACTTACAGCCAACAACGACTGAAACACATAACAAATGCATTCTCTCATGAAGAATGCCAATTACGGTAACAAATAAAGAGTGGATATTATATCAGGCAACGGGGTTATTCTTATTCAGTATATAGATGGTAGACTACGCCAGTCAATTTTCCTGACGAATGCACAGTACACAATGGGTCGCAATTGTAGGCCCCTAATTTCCATAATGTATTCTTCGCTAGAAATAAACAAATGCTTTGCAAAATGCTGGGGGTGGATATACTTCTGATCAGAATGACCTCTTTTGAGGAAATTTATTGCCGCTAAATGCAGGCTGTGAGGAAGAAGTCTGTAATTGAAGTCGTGGCTGCTTTTATTTCACATATCTACGAAATAGATTTTCTTTTTACATCGGTGAAAAAGATATCCCCATATGTTGAATTTTAGTTTAATTAACATATGTCGCATTCTTGCTCATATATGTTGAATCCTTTGTACATGATTGAAATTTTTTCAACATATGTAAAATAAAAAAGAATTTTAAATATGTATAAAACCCTTTTCCAACTATGTTAAATTACTGATCACATATGTGAAATGCTTCTTCAAATATGTAAAATAAATCCTTTTATTTAACATATGTGAAAAATGATTTCACATATGTTGAAAAGAATTTCACATGTGAAAAAGAATTCAACATATGTATAATAAAGGTAAAGTGATCAAACGGCTTGATATAGTCATCCAGGACAGTTTTATTGAACTGAATCGTCTTTATGGAAAGAAATCAGACAATTTGAAATGATTGGTTGTCTGGTCATCGTGACGCTCAGGTAGCTTAGCCAATCGTTGATTTCATCCGAAGTTGATCTCATTAGCAACGTCTGTTGGGTCAGAGCTACATGTATGATTGGTGGACAAAGGAAGCTACTTAGTCACATGTTTCTGTGCTGTAGTTCTACCGGGCCTAATTAGCGCAGCACTAAGCCACCCACACTAACGAGGGCACACATCGTTTATTTACAAACTATCGCTATGCACCACATACTTTTCAGATATGGTGGTTAAATGAAATTTCGTCAGTTTTTTTTTTTTTTGCTAGTGTCTCCATACGTGGTTTGCTGGACATAGTCCGAGTGCTCTGTCTGTAAATCTGTTATAGATACATACATGAAATAACTATAATCTCCAGCTAACTAACTACATATACTACATGTGTACAGAAAATTGTTTACTTGTCTGTAATTACCTCTCCTCGTAGATACATCAGGGTAGTTAAGATCAATAAGGCTGTGTTTACATTCAATTGATATCTGCATCACCTCGAGGATCCGTCTACTATTGTTAATCCTTTCGTGGTGGTGATTGTTACACGGAGTTCTTGTAAACACAAGCCAAAGCAGCCACAAATTAACCAAAACCCGAGGAAATATCAACACTTTCTCACCACTCTATTGAAGAGACAGCTGATGAGTTCACATCTGATAAACATAGGTATGCTAAAATCCAGAAATCCGACTGTCTAGTATATATTATCCCATCATCCGAAATGAAAGTTTAAAAACAATAAGTCAACATGCTAACACTATTTTCTTTTAGATTACTTTTTTTGTGATGTGTGAACGGCATAGGTGACCCTCTTAACAGACTTACTGAATTAAGTTCAAGTGGAGATGTCCCACGACTAACAACGTGACGGTTCGCTCATCAGTTTTGATGGAATGGAAAAACCTACACTTTGTAAACATCTGCGACGACATTGGCAAACAATATTGTTAACCTCCCAAGGTTATCTTATGACAGCTTGCAGGCAGAATATGTTAATGGACTGGGGATTAACAACATATAAAAGCTGAGAATGTTTCACTGTACAATATGTTTATTTAGAATTCTTGCCGACATTGAGTTACGTTCTTGTTCAGGACAGTTATGCACACACAAAAATGCCTACATCGACAAGACTTATACTGTTTCAACCTAAGTTTTCAAAATGACTGATAGCCAAATAAACATCCTGACTCCTTGCATTAAAAACTGCTAGAAATCGGATCAGCCAGCATATTTATCATCGTTTATATCATGAGGAAAGTCCGAATCGGCGACTAAACTTTAACATTCACGACCTGCACACCGGGGACTAATGTGTGGTATGTTGTGGTGTTCCTCGCTATAACTGTAGGCCTAGGCTGGTCAATCGGCAACACATTGTCGTACACAACTACGTAGAACAATTTCTCACCATAAATGACACCACATCAAGCCAGTTTGACATGGCACGACGTCATAAATTGACACGATACGAATGGGAATCTCGTAAGGCGGTCCTCTGATGTCAAAATGGTCGAGATTCGTAGCTTTTTCAGTAACGTTGCAATGCATAAATGTCTTTGACGTCATTTAAAAGCTCCACTATCACGAATGTTCTGACGTAAGAGGACCGCTTTGCAAGAATAAAATTAAATCCCTTGGCATTTTCCCGAGACTTCTATTCTCTTCAATGCAAGTGTGCCCTGCGATCTAAGCCCAAAAACAGTTTTGAGCGGAAGATGTATTACAATCTATAAATCTATAAAGAACAAGAACAATGCATTTTGTATTAATCTTGAACCAGATGTTTTATACAAATATCAGTGGCATCATCAATTTTTCCTTTAAAAATTATAGAAGACTGTCTATTTAATCAACTTGCATTTCCACAATAATGTATTTTTAGAAAACATAAAATCTCTGATATACAGATGATCAGACACAGCGTTCAAAAATCCTTCCTTCGGGAAGTCCGGGTGGAAATTGAATGCTTATCTATTTTGGGGTGAACTATGTGCCAGGAAATTGCCAATTAATCGTTGGAATCGATTATAAAGTGTTTCCATTCCGGACAGATTTTCTGAATCATTCACTACGGAGAAATCGAATTGTAGACTGAATGTACTATTTGTATAAATAACTACTACGTTAATACAGTTTAATTCAAACTTAATATATTATATCTTACCATCGGATGATTATACAAATGGTATCCAACACAACCAACGGGTGTGTTAAATAAATTCCATTTAGTTCATTTTAAGTACACTTGATTGCCTTCATTTAATTTGTACATAATAATTACTACCAAAAACATATATATCATTCTGATCATAACCTAAAATTATCCTGTCAGTGAGAATTTGTATTCAGTAATTACGAAAAATACGTCTTGTCCTGCATACTATCTATACCTTGGTATTCACTCTATCCGTCGCCAATAATCTACAAAGTATTCTAGAGTGGACATAATGATTTAACCATAATGTACAAACATCGGGGTACATCGAACTCAACAAGGATTATCACCCAATGTCTACCCCGCCTGCCAAAAGATAGGAGTATTGAATACTGTGTCTGATATATATGTTTGATCTGGGTTCTTGTTGTTTTCGTGTGAAAAAAAAATTAAAAAATAATAAATTATTATGCTAAGCTATGTAGGCAACTTTGATATGTAAGTTTCCTTAATAACCAGGGTTTGAAAGACCTAGATCGCTAACTGACACACCCATGCCTACAGCTAGAGGAAAATACAACAGCATGCTTCAAAGTAGTTCATCGCACAGCTTAGAGGTAGTGTATGTTGAAGTTTATTTTTTTTACTTCGGACTTTTCGCGTTTTATAGCGAACAATACACTATGATATACTCAGCTGAACTTTTTGACACTGTATGGCACATAGCTGGTCAATTCCCTATAAATCATCTATACAATAACCCGAGTGTTTATTCAGCCGTTTTAGAAACGTTTTGTAGGCACCCTATCAATATTCTCTATCTAGTTTACTCTTATATTATCAGAACTGCTTTGACCACGCACAAAATTCAACCTAGCCAAGATATGCAATTCGTTGATCTGTCTAGAGTTCTGTCTAAATAAAATCATGATTGATTAGATTTTAAGCTGTTTTGTAGCAGACAGTCCATAGTGTAGAAACATTATCTGCCACTTTTTTGTCATTCCACGTCAGATGTCACTTGTTCTTGAATTCGTATGAGAATTGCGGCTATACTTATGTGAGGCTGCCATTTAAGCCAATGAGCATATTAGTTTGGCATATGTGTTAAGGATTCTTTTCACATCGCTGCTGGAGGTTTAATGTTTGTTCTGTAATGTGGTTATACATGCTAAAACCACCTAGCTATATTGTGACATTGCCGATGTGAGAGCATACAAATAAATATATGTGGTATCATTAGGGTTGTCTGAATACCTGAAAACAAATTTATAAATACAACATCAGTGTAGGAGATAAGAACAAGATGTATTGGACACAATTGACACATTTATCTATTGTAGCCAGAAACATTAAGGACACGGTAGTTCCCAGATAAGCTCTTACAACAACAGAATGACACCCCTTTACAGCTTTACAACTCTGTGATTTGTAATAACAATATTGACATATTGCCAAAACGTACTGGGAAAATTTAGATTAACTGGTTAATCTAAACTTATTTCCAAGTTTAATCAATTAAATTGCAGATTGTTCATGAACGAAATGAAACCATGTGTAACACCAAATTATCACAATGCAACGATTACATGACATCACATGACTTGTAAAGCCTAGAAAACAGCTCGTTAGTGTCTTGAATGAAATGAGTATATAGTGCCCGAGTCTGGTTAAGATTGTTGTAGATTTATGAGTGATCAATTACGATTTGTGAAAAAAATTGTTTTTAAATATTTTTTATGAAACTGAACAAGTCTATAGATACAATGTAAACTAGAGACTCTTTGCATTGCTTGTGATGGACCAGTATCATTTTACATGCTAGTTATGCAGTATTAATTGGAGGATGTTAAAAAACTTTTACTTATGGCAAGTGGATATATTCGCCCGATCATCACGTTATTATCAGCTTCGAATTGACTTTTATTACAAATTATTATTCACTTCAAACAAGGGCAAAATACAGTACGGCCACACGGCGTTTAACAGTCAAATAAACACAGCTCAAATCTCTAAATGTAAATAAAGACTTCCGCCAATCGTTATCCTGATAGTTGACTGAGAGGTAAATATTAACTCAAGCGTTGCTTTATGGAACAAGATTAGTTCAAAGTACTTCCTAATGGGTTGCAACATTGTTCAGTCGGTCATATCACCTTTTGGAGAGATACAGCTAGCAGATGACCGCTTAGGTTATCAAATTAATTAATACGATCTATTACGTTTAAAGGTTCAAGCTGTGATGGTTTGTCTGTTGGAGACCGCGCGGCCTACGGCCTGTACTTTGTCCTTGTTTGAAGCGAGCAATAATTTGTAATAAAAGTGAGCTCGAAGCTGTTAATAGCGTGGGGATCGACTGATATATTAGACTTTCCAGGCTCTTTTTTTTTTTTTGGCAATGGTAAATTTGATGGATGGCGGGATTTGCCTTAAGGATCACAGGGCTTCAGTAAAATGGCAATTCTGTCTTTAAATTGTATTCAAACCTATAATGGAGCGATTGTAATCAGTTTAGTTTGGTTTTAGTTAACATTTTATCGTAAAAACCCTAAATAAGTTTCAGTTTTACAAACACTTGAGATGTAATCAGGTCAAAAATAACCATTAGACTTGGACTATTTAAGAATAAATCAATGTAAGATGAGACAGTGCTATAAAAGAGATTGCTGGCTGACCACTTTTTTTATCTGGAAGACTGGTCCGGAACGACTTGGTCTGTTTATTCAGCGGTGAACTCTTATTTTGTCCTTTCAAAAAGATTATTGACCAAGTTTGCAGTTTCCCTTAGGGATTTGTTAGTTTTTTGGCTGTGTAGACGTGTGGTTGAATGGACTTAAAAACTATTTCTCACACCCAGGAGATTAGAAATATTGGAAGGGAGAGCTATGTGTATAAGAATTCAATGCAAGTATGGTATATATTATATCTTATTCCACATTACAGTCTACACACTGTTTATATCGATTATTACTTTGACCAATATGTACACTATTCGTATATCGCGTGTACCGAATGTGATGAGCCTGCTTAATTAAGGCTTTCAGAATATTGCAAAAAGCCTTGTCCTGATAGTTAAATATGTAACATGGGCAACATTCGTTGATCGGGGTTTCACTCATCTTCCCATGTCATGGTCCAAAATGCATGAGACGAAAAGTTCACGTTCCACTCTTGTTGCAATTGGCAGCCAAAACGTGGCTAATATTCGACTATTGTAAAAACAATCAGCCTCTCAGAAAGTCGTTTACACATCGGAATCAATAACGAGCAAGCCTGGCGCCACTGTCTATTAACGTGTCCCTGATTATGTCATGACTCGTTAATGTGACTAAGATCATGTGTGTATATTACATGTATAGCAAGGTCGTCATCCTTTGTTTTTACCGCCTATTTCGGAATCTTCAATTTGCATGGGAAGGTTAAAGAGAGGAAGGACATCCGAAAGCAGCTATTGTAGACTATATCTGTTTCCTTCGATGAAGGCAATGTTTTGCTAAGGAGCGAGACCAACACTGCTACAAGCGACGCTTACGTATGGTTTGGATGATATTCGCTGAAATATTACTTCCCACAGGCAGTTTAGAGTTCAATTGGATTGATGGCATAGCACAGGTGTTATATTCAGTCAGGATTTGTCATTTGAATGTATTCTCCTTAATGACTATCCACAGAGTACGCTGAAACTTATTGGCAGCACAGCACATTTCAATGCGTTTAAAATAAAAATGAATAATCGGAATAATCCTTGTGAAAACAAAATTACTTCTCTGAGAGACATTTAGAAGCAAGGATAGTAACATAACAAGGTATTTATGGATATACAACTTATGGTTTATTGACGATCGACGTTTCGGAGCAGATTCTAGCACCGTTTTCATGCTTGTTTTTGTTTCGATTGACATGATGACCCGTGGTAACCCATGAGGTCTTACATAATATATTTACGTGGGAGTATCGTTTAAAAGGTTTCAAATATAACACACCAGAATTATCCAGATTGGGGCATAGTCGGATGAAACCATTCTTGTCGCTAACCCTTTCCTTTTCCAGGTGATATTCCCCGAATGCTCCAACGTTAAATTCTTTCAGCAAATAATAGACCGATATTACCATTCTCAGTTCACTTTGTCACAAATTCACCTGCATATCAGTACAGAGAAAAACACATGGTTATTAGAAATATTAAAATATATGTTTCTGTACACATTTTATCTTACAAGAAAAAATGACAAATTGTTGAAGTATTAAGCTCTCACACCGCCTGATCCCTTGCACAATTCAAAGCCAGGACCAAAATCGTAATACTGTAAAAAAAAAAAAAAAAAAAGCATGAAAACACATTTTTGGCCCATTTAAAACAAAATAATTCACATAAAGGCATGTGTATTTGGTTAACGTCCTCTACAAAGTTGCTTTTTATTGTGTGTGTTTGGTTTAATGATTTCTTTTCAAGAATCTTTCGATTGGTATACACATTAAGCAAAGGTTGATTAATTTACTGTGCTTTATCTGTGTTAGTTAGGTTTTGCCTAGAGGCGGGTCAGTTGTCTGTTTGTTGAAAAGGGAACATAACGGCTTTATCGATTCTGGGGAGTGAGAATATACCATTACAGCTCAGATATATTCAATGTTTTCTACGAATAGCATTAACTTACATTTATACTGTCAGAGAAAGTAATGCAAAGACACGGATCGACACAACAGTTCAAAACATCATTAAACAAATTATTGTTAACTTTCCAAAAGTGTTTATATCAATCATGTGCCCATTATTTCCAAACTAAGAACTAACGCTTCTATTTTCGTACATTAAAACAAATTATAGAATGTTATAACAAACATAGAAGTAAATACAACAGTTATATAAATGGCATTAAAGTGCATTGGGGTTGAATTTGGTTATGATATATGTTATCTGATATAATAATCAAACTTCTGCGAAAAATATGAAGAAAAGGATCATCATCAAAATCGAACTACGCCAAAGTTATCGTTATGGATACACATAAATAAATGCATGATATGAAAAATGGTACATTTACTGCCACAGATAACGCTATCAGTGCTTCAGACGCTATGCACCTGGATTCCTTATATTCATCCATTATACTTAAGCCAGCTCCAGGAAGAGTTTGTAGCATGTTTCTCTCTGTGACCTACAATACACTTTAAAGAGCACTTCATTTAACCAAAATCGATTAAAGGTGTTTTGTTTACAAGAGCTAACCGTCGGCACCTCCTCATTTACACAGATCTTGCTTCGATCTCAAGAGGGTTAGTTCTTGTAGAGCCTACCACAATAATTATTAGAAAAAAGCCATTGATGAGATCTGCAAAGATCTATGATGATCTGCAATTGATGGACAGTAAAGCAGCTAGTGGAATGACTGTATCAGAAAAACAGCGAGGACTGTCATTTAGAACTATTCACATAGACGATAGTACATGTAAGCGTATTGGGAGATATCAATACTTTTCAGTTGGCAGATTCCGAAATGTTTCACACATTGTACGTTCAAGATAGTCTCCTCATATATTTCCACCAAACACAGTGTTCGGGAACATTATTTTTTGCATTGTACAGTTTGTCTTTAACTTTAATAAGAATGGATTTGAAATACTCATTATCGGAAAGATAATGCTCAGAGAAGGAACACTCATATAATTAACTACATCAATAATATGATAGGTCTGTGATTGAGTGTTTGGTAAACTGGAACTGTGTTTGTGAATTCTTATGAATCGTGTAGAAATGAATATTAGTGTAATAAACTAATATATCTAACGTAGCAGAATTCCAGACAAATAAATGGGCCACTGACAAGTGGCATGGTTTGTCTAAAGATGTCGCTTTTGATTCAATCCTAGGGAAGTTAACACCGCCTGCGATTTAGACAACGATCTATATAATGCATTTAGTCAGCTATGACAAACTTTTTGAATGACTAGTTTTTGTTCATATAGCTTTGTTCGGAAGAAATCGTTTCGTTGTAACTGGATTTATAGAAGATTATTAATATGATGGTTTACCGAATTGTTAGCAAGTCAGTCATAATTTCCGATTATTTTTTTATCATTACTGATAACACATTGATCGGACGCCACAAAATCCTCAAATTTGTTTGAACTTAATTCATACCCGTCCTTCAAATCTGTTAAGATATCAACACAACGATCAAAGTGTACAAAAATGGCTTACTGTCAGGACAAGATCGCCCAACTCCAGCCAGTGTATCACGCCGAACATCACTCTGTCTAATAATATAGAAACCTTCCATCCGATTCGCACATTATTTACAGCCTCTAGCCCATTGTTATTGCTTCTTCAGCACTCTAAATTAACATCTTAGAGTTATATTCGGCATAGTAGAAGGTCAGTGTTGAATAACGTAATTGGTTCTGACATCGACAGACATTTAGCGCCCCGCATGTTTACTGTTTCGAATATACCATATATGCTGCTGTCTGGTTTTGGTCGGTTTATAGCGAAGGTCAACAGGAACGTGTACTCAGCGGCGGCATTCAATCGGTGGACTACAATTTCAATATAGTCCTTCATACTTTCACTGAAAATTGTGTCATTTTTGTTCGCGCGATCTATCACAAAATATTGGCTCCAGAGTTTTCTCTAAGATTAGCACGGTGCTTTGAACACAGAAGTGTCTCACTAATAGTCATGTACATGTGAGACTAAGTATGGTGTTGGAGCTCGTTTTAATTCTATTGCACTCATTCTCAACAACATTTTGTTGTGCGCGTTTGGCTCGGTTTGGTTATCAAGTTTGAAGTTTATGTTTGATGGGTTTCTCGGTGAGATGACAGGTGAATTTATTCACTGTGTTTTATCTCTAAAGATAATTAGCTTGATCTGGCGTATTTGTTGTGTTTGCTGACTAAGGAGGCAATTGATGGTTTTATCGATTTGGAGGGAACGATGGTTCGAGGGAGTGATGTATAACTGGTCTGAAGTTCCGAGGCATTCAATGCTACGGTAGCATCCTTTAAAAAAGTTTTAAATCACACTCAGGTTGACCAGTGTAACCACGAGAAGAAAGTGAGCAACTCTAAAATCCATAAATCAGAAGGGATTGTTGCTGATGATTGTGGTACACGGCGTCTCTTGAGCGTAAGCCGTTGATTGGACAGCATTAATGTTTTTACGCGCATCTATTATATAGTCTCCGGTGTCCCAATTCAGCCCAGATAAGTAAAACACAATGGGTAATGACACTCATTAACCCATTAACATTTAAAGTAATTGTGATGGCAGACTTGTAACTAAATTTTACCACCAGAGCGCACATTCTAGCTTTTTAGCATTTTCTAAGGAACAAGATTTAGCTTTCCAGAGCGAACGCCAGTGAAGAACATTTATTGTAAGAGATCTCGGAAAAACCGGGTCTTGCGAGGGTTATTCAAAGGTAAACCAGAGGCGCCATAGACGTCATACAGCAAATATTTGAATATAACGCACTTTAGAACAAGTATGCCCTGATCATTATTCAGACTGGATGAAATATATGTAATAGACTGTACATGAATAACATGTCTGTATTATGTTATCCAATATCGAAATACCCGACCACGCTCTCAAAAGGTTTGGTCAATTTCCCAAATTGAAAATGTAAAACATGGTCTGACTCAATCACCATTGGTCAATTATCCTGAGGAATCCCTGCGACAATACTGCAATGGAATGCACTAGTTGGTGTGAATGTTGAGAAGCTTCCTTTATCCCAAAGATGTTATTATACAGATAAAAGCCTCAATTACTTGTATAAACTATTAAAATCCGTTCGAGAAGTTGCATACAGGGAAAGCGTATTTAAAATAATTTCACATCTACATACAATTAAAATCATATACGACCTCGAATAAGTGACGACCAGAATATAATAATACAAAGACAAGTTTCGAATTAAAACTATAAAATGAAGGCAAGCGACAAGCATACGTGTCCTGGCTCATGTCACACCGTGGGACTTACGGATTAGAATGAATGTAGTATAACTTTTTAACTTAGTAAACTTTCAGAAAATAAAAACTATTCTGAAATTCACTTCATAACACGAAAAAACCCGATCTTAATAGTTTGGTTGCATTTCATTTTGTTCCTTTTACGACTCCGTAGTTTTGACTACAGGCACACATTTACTACATTAACTATGCGTGCCCCCCACCCATGTGTTTTTTTTATCACAGTATTTACTCTAAATATTTCTTATCGAGCACTTAATAAGCCATTCTTATCAGTATCATGTCCACCACCGAAAATCTGACATCCTCTCAATATCATTTACAAAGAGTAGATAAAACGCATCGAGGAGTGTCATTATGATAAACCATATTGGTGATGTACAGAGCAGTTGAGAATCGAGATTTGGTTTTTTACCGTACGTTTCTGCTAGGCGTTTTTACGTTTATATATCCCAACCATAGCTTGTCCCTTTACACATATTATACTTACTGTACACCTGGGTTTTGAATAGAGGGATACGAAACATCGATTTATTTCGAATCAGCCATCAGAGAAAGTATTGCCCGGCTACCATGTTCCTACGACAACCGCACTCGTCCAATTCTATCGAGTAATCAACAGAGATTAGACAATTAATAGTGGAGCTTGTAAAGGTAAGTAAGATATCCACTCATAAAACACGAAATAAAGATGGTGCAAAAAGGGTTGTAAAGTTGAATTTAAACATGAATCTTAACCTATTCGCCTTATAAATACTATACAGCCAAGACGGCGGTTCGGTAGTTCGCTTTGTAGAAAGATTTTATGGAACGACAAGAAATAATGTGCTTTCCCACAAAGAACAGCCTTAAATGTAAGAGATTTTATACATAACCTGCTACCTACCCTATTAACATTTTCACGGATCACTGGTTCGAAAGGAAACTATGTTTCGTATCCCTCTATGCTAATCCCAGAATAAACAAACAAGGACTAAATGTGACATTTTAAAAGAAAGTTAATTCCAAGCCTTTTTCAGTAAATTTAAGCCCTCGGTCGTGGCTTTCTGGTTAGCGTATCTATTTAATAAAACTACTTCGATATACCGTTCACGTGTAAGAGCCCGTCTGTAGGCCATTAGGTATATAGATGAGTTGCATGTTGTGGCTCGGCAAATGCTTGTGTGCTATTCACAAGGTTTTCCACCGTATTATGCAAGGAAACTTGTGAAATGGACGATATGTCGTCAAATACATGTAACTGAAATACCCTTGAATACGATACGAGGTTAAACCCCTGTCAAACAAACAAACCGTAGAATTTTAGAGCTTTTCTTTTCGACAGATGCTGACAGTTTACAATAATTAAATTACGTCGTATTGCATACTAGTTGAGAACAATTAAAGTGTTTGATCATATTTGCAATGTCAACCACTAACTAATTGTTTAATGTTTAGAGCACTTTGAGTGTTTGATACTTTGGTTTACGATGGCTTTCTACTACAGTAAATATCTTTTCACATCAGTTCCTCCTGCATATTTCACTACCATTATGTCACAAATTTCGCCCGTTTGTTGTAAAGCTCATTATTCATGCCTCAGTTTTTTTTTCTCTTCAATATTGAAGGTTGATGGGGATGTAGAGAAATCGATAATGGTATGGAAATATAAATCTGTATAGCATACCGTAATTGCATTAGTGGTCTGAACGCAAATGAGAACAATCAGGGGAATGCGTTCCTAAGATGATATCTGTATAATTGATAGAGGAAATCACAGACAATTGTATAAAACGCAATAAAACACACAAAGCATTATAGCATGGCATCTATGATCTGTCCTGTGATATGTGAACTAATTGATTCAACAAAGCGTTTGATATAACATATTGATATTGTTAATTTGTTACTAACACAATGGAATAGCAGGCAGTCAGGGCTGATATATATGCTCTTATCTGTGCCAGTGTGCGTTGGATGGTATCTGATCGGTGTGTATATGTGTCGTGGGGATGGTGGTGGGGGTCTGATGGTTTCTGGGATGGGATAAGAATGTGGTGGTTGTAGTTATGGCGGTGGGGATGAAGATTATTTTTTTATTTTCGCTATCAAAATAGAAATGCTGTTATATTTAGTTTCCATTGCTCTTTCCACCAACATTGGGGGGGTAACTATAACTATTGCTCTAGCATTATTGGATTTAAACCGATTTCGTGGAAACGATTGCCATATGAAAATAATATAATATAATATAGAGGTTACGCAACGAAAGTCATAAGACAATGGAAAGCTATAAAATAACACGTATAATGTAGGTCATTAAATTTGACGAAGACAATGTCCCGCCAAATACTGAACTAGTATCCTTTAATGACACCTGCTCACATTATGCTAGACAGTAGAGAGCAGATTTACAAGTCTCTTCTAACCCATTAGAGTTTTAATAAACAGCGCTTAAGATAAATTGTATGTCAACTACAGCTGGTATAAGGTAATATTAAATTACAAGTAATACAGAAATGCCGTTTCCTTTTCCTGGGTAGGCACCTCTTGCACCATCTTGGCTAAGGTTTAAAATACCAGTTAATTTACGACAAAATATATTATGTGGAAACAATAATCAAAAACGTTTACCTGGAATGAACAAAAACCAACGACTTTATTGATTAAGCGCAAGGAAACCATTGATGCATAGAACCAAACATGAGAAAAGCATGAGCAATACCAGATTTCCAGGAATGTTTATGAGAGAACTCAACACGTTACAGGAACCAATCAAAGATGAAAACAATAAAGTCATGAGATATCTACCAAATCAATACCAGTTGGTACATTTGTTTTTCTTTTATAAATTAAATTTTTAACTTAAGATATATCAAAATAGAAAACTATAAAAAAAAAAATCCGTCGAATCATCATTGTGTAAGATCGTTGAAATTTTTTAAACATTAGTTCTGGTACATATGATACGCTTTGGGGAACAAATATGGCACACACAGTAATGTGTTGACATTCCAACAAATTCCGGTTCACATACAAAGAGTGTTTATCAATGTTTGATTCAGTATTAACCAGACCAGAATGAGTTGACGTAAGACACAAGCGTATGATACCTTTAAGAAGGCTTTATTTCAGAACTTAAATTTGCTTAACTTATTGAGTATCTCTTCGTATTTTCATTAGACACTCTGTCCCACATACTGAGCAAAAGCTTACAGAAAGAAATCCACCATGCCTGTAGATATTTACCAATATTAGTTGTAACCAACGTAAACAAGACGAATAGAAATTAAGTATACCACTCCATATCATTAAATGAAATAAGGACACCATATGAGTGCATGATTACGTAGCACACTCTGTACCTGTATATTTCAATTGTCGCATCACAAACGTCAATGCATATATTTAAAAAAATACACCAAAACGTATAAATATCATTCTGGTTTTGTATAATACCAATAAAATTAAATGATTGCACAAAAGTTATTGAAATAGATTATTTATATAAATGATAATTGTATAATGATAATTGTCATATTCAGTTGAGTGATTGATTAATGTTTAACATCAAAGTAGGGTTTTACTACAGATGTATATCGTTGACAAAATTAGCCTATTGAGTGACTATGATTGTTGCAATATGGAAGAGGTTGGCTGATAATATATATTAAAAACAGCAAACCACAATTGTTCTTTCAATATTTGTAATATAAAAGGACCATGGGCCTGTTGCTCGAAGCAGTGTTAAATTTAATCCTCTGTTAGATGACGTCACACCATGTTGAAGGTATATCTCCAGCCCAGTATTATTGATTGTTGTTAGCGACAATCGTCATTCGAGCAACTGGCCACAGTTATACATTAAGGGGATTAGCCAACTGATATTTGTTTGTTTGCTTGGCGTTAACCATCCTTCTCACATGTAGCTAACTTATAACACATAGGATTGTCCACTTATTACTCTGCTTCAATTAAATAACGACTGATGTCGATTTCGGTAATATTCCAACTCCTTAATACACAAATATCACCTCTTTCAATATATATATCCAATTAATAAATTGCCGTTCTGATTAAATGACACTCATGGATCCTGTCGACTCGTGCTAATGCAATGACGACGGTCTCGCTAAGTAAATGATTCCAATCAATGATAATCCGTTGAAAACTTAGTACAGATATGCATCGGCCAGACATACATGTGTGTACGAATCTTCTGACCAACAACAACAATGTCCCCGGACATCAATCATATCGGAACATCCTTCCACTTTTTCCGTACCGCGACAGTTATTTCGGAGGTGAATGCAAGCAATAATATTACACGAACTCTGAAATCACTTTCAAACAAAACACTGTTCCTTTTGTATGTATGATTTGTTGCAAATAATGCAAATTTCGTCCGCTGTAAGTATTTTAATAATAATGTAGCTCCAATGACGTCATCATATCAACACAATAGCCTTCAGACAT
>JARFOD010090748.1:0-17853 GCA_031763545.1 Mopalia muscosa | reverse complement strand
TTTCATTTCATTTTATTCACCAAAATAAGTCAATTTAAGAAAATGGTTACATGATATAGAGTTAGGCGGGAATAAAGTCCTGACAGACTTGCTCTAGCGAGTAAAGAATGGAAGCCTGCGTTCTCAATGCATTTAAGTTTTTTCTGGGCTTGGACAGATTAATGCAATTGAACATTTCTGGATTGCTTTTAAGTTTTGCAGAACATTACAAGTTTCAGTTCGAAGTAGTTGTCGTTTCAATTACCTAAATGGTTCTCTTGTCGCATAATGTGGCTCCGGCAATCACAGGGGGGGTTTTCGAGGTTTGGTGTTGGTTGTCCATAGTTTTAAAGCAGGGAACGGCCCTCGTGTAAGTGAAATACGATTGTTCGACGTTTAACCCAAATCAAACATCCACATAAATATTTAATATTACTTTCCGCCGAGTAAACAGATCTGTGTTAGAAAAAATAACAGTATTGTTTTTCCATTTGCTGGTCATACATTTTGAAGTAGCTCTTAACTCCTCTTTGCTTTTCACAACTTTGTTTTTAGACTATGGCATTACAATGTTATTATTTGTTTAGTAAACCGAGTTATATATTATTGAGTAGAGAGTGCGTTTTAACGAATATAACTTTGGATCAATCGAAAACACCTTGTATGAACCCAAAATTCTATTTCAAAACATGCTATTGTTTTAAAGGGATAGACAATATACCTATAAACAAGTATAGGCATAGGGACTGTGTGGGTTTTGTGCCCATATTTATGTGTGCGACAATTCCATACAAAATACGAAAGTTAAAAAACCTGTTACCTTAAAATTTTGTCTGCGACGGCATAAGCGACCGAAGGGCTGTTCAGCAAAAAAGGCGCCATAATTTATGCCTGCATTGTTGGGGTAGACGGGTAAAAGGGTCATGTGCACTGAACAATATGTTAGGCAGCCATGAGTTTCTTTTTATCGTAACTCACCCTGTAATGGGCACCAATGTGGTTAGTTAATTGGGCAGACGACAAACGCCTTCAGCCTTTATTGCTAAAATGTCTGCCGCCATAGTGTTCGATAGTGCAAAAGAATAGTAAACCAAATCTCAAAAATATCAAATAAGCATTATTTGATAGCAAATTTAAAGCTCTAATCATTCCTCAGTTCCGTTTCTTAAGTGAATCATCCATTTAAAACTGGAGGACCCCTAACTACTTGACGGAGCCAACACAGTACATTTATATATATATGGCTGTTGCTAATGACTGTTTTTACACTACACCACTGATAGTTATACCGTATATCTGCTGATTGTACTTACTCAATACACCAGTGATAATCACACTTTAGATACGTCAGAAATGGCAGATGACATAAAAGTTTCAACGTCATCTTAAATTACCTCCATATTAGGTTACGTCGTCGTGGAATTATGTGGTGGATGACGTCCCAATACCTTAACTGCTGTTTATGACACTACCTGCAAACTCGCTCACAACAGCATATATCATTACCGGATTCATTGGCATTACACCAGTCTGAGACAAAGGAAAAAGAGAAACAAGATTATTTAAATCAGCCAAGTGTTACACAATGAACACCATATTCATCTTTTAGATACAATCTGACAATGCAGACATTGTGTCACAAAGACGCAACCTGAGTGTCCAAGCAAACGTTTTACTCAGAGATTAGTTTTGTGTTCGTTTTTCGTCAGAAAAGCATTGGTTACGGTCTTGTTTGTATTTTTTGTCTTATGCAGAAGAATATAAATCTGTACCATATATATGTATAAAGACAGCTTGAATACTCAAAATGACATATATGTGAATGTGGTGAAAACCCAATTATTATTTCTAAAAATTATTGCAAAATGAGTAAAAATGTCATCAGAAAAAAAATAGACTGCATTTTTCATGGATTATTTATCATGAAAAGTGCAATAGTGATAAGACTCCATAAATTAGTTGACCGAGTAGAATAGTCCTTATCGTTTTGAAATTTTGATTTGTGCGATTCCAGTGGATTTTGTTGTCTATCCCACCCTCGAAAGTCTTATAAAAATATAAAATACAACTTTCAGAAAACATCTAAAGAATGAGGCATCGTTTAACATATCGCATTATGTTCTTTACAATGATACAAATTTGTAATTTCTACTATGAAAAGTTTTCTAGAAATGGGCCTTGGAAAATCTAGAGTCTGTTTAAAAATGAAGTGCACGGGATCGAGTCCGGCTGTCGACGGTCATGTATATGTGAGAGTCCCCGGACGTGGCTCCGGCAATCGCGAGGGTGGTACCTACGAGGTTATTTCTGGGTTTTCCACCGTAATAAGACAGGTAGCAGTGTGGAGTGGAAAATCCCTCGTGATATATGTGAAATACCCTTGAGTACGACGTTAAACCCTAATCAAACACACAATAACAATGAAGTGCCAGATTTAGGCAATTCAAGTTTTGCGACTTGAATAAATGATCTAATGAACCGGCTTCTTTCCTTTGATACCATCTAGTTTTTATCAACTAAACTGTGTTTCGTATTGTCCACTGCATGTTTTCTCGTCGCTCCTAGATTATTAGGGTAATGGACTGCCTACCAACTCGAATTGACTATTAATGAAAGTACTTTTCAATTTGTCTTTGTCAAACGAGCAGTGTTCTGTAGAGTACAATTGGTCAAATGATTGACTATAAGTCCTACCAGACCAGATTTTCGAGGATGAAAATGAATAGAGACATATACCAGGAACATGGAAATTACCAACAAACTAGAAATCAATTATTGTACAAGCTGAATCAAACCGACTAGCCTTTACATTAGGTATACACATAGTCTTTCGGGTTCTTGTTTAGATGAAAAAATACTATATTAACTGTTCGGGTCTATTTACGTCAATGTCGGGTAGTCTATCAACGCGACTAGACAATCACAACACACTATAGACCAGAAAAGGCGTTCTATTCTACTTTAGTGCTTCGTCCAAATTCACCACGCTTGAATACCGCCCATTTAGAGTGTTGATATTCCATGCAGCTATTTATGCTAGAACTGGAAAGAATGTAGATGGTACCCCAAAATCAGAACGCATGACATATCTTTATACAGACTCGTATAGAGAGGCATTGCGACATAACGCTGCTTAGTTGTTTTCTGACCAAGCCCCAGTCGCGGGATTTCTTTTGACGCATACACCGAGCATCATGGGCAGCCAAGCGTATCAGCGACAATTAATTGCGCAACAGTCACGTGAATTGGTTTTGATAGTTTTTTTAACACATCTTTCGTCACAAAAAACACCTTCTTGATAACGAATAATCAAGACCAAATTGTGAAATTGAGGATTGCGTGTACATCAAACATATATTCGTTGACTGTGTAGATGTGTACGACAACAGTTCTACATAGCAACCTATATGAAGTTTGACTTCATTGCTGGCGATGTTGACATTAAGTTTCTTAAACAGATCTGTGTGTATCATAATATTTAATTGAATGAATCACTGTAAATAACTACAATTATCATAGTTTAAAAACAGTAGTTACAATTTTTAAAGCCATATTTGAACTATTTGATATATTTACATATCCGATATTTAAAAAAAAATCTGTCCTGTTCAGTTAATTGTGTTGCTCTTTTTGATGTTTACTGCCAAAAGTGCTCCCGATTCGAAATGTATATAAATCTAACAAGGGAAAAGATATCAAAGATTTCTAAACAATATGCCCCCACCCCCACAGTCCACACCACATGTACATAACTACCTGCAGTGCACCAAAACTTAACCTAATGAATTGTTATTTATGTTACACATCTGCACATGGATAAGAATGCAGTATGTTAGTTTCAAATGCTTTAGTGAAATAGCATCTAAGACACAGTCAAGACAGAGCTGGAACAAAAAAACAATCAGTTTGACAAAGCAAATTGCAATAATTTATGCAGAAATTTCCATAACTCCGTGACTTTTTTCTAAGTTGAACATCTGCATAATTTCGGTAATTTTTATCAACGTTTTGTTTCTTCTAGATTACACATGTGCGTATACAGAAGAATGGAATATGGAAGTGAAAAAGGAGCCGTCAGATAGGGCTTGGCGAGGCTAATTTGCATAATTTATGCAGACATTTGCATAATTCCGTGATTTGTGTATACATTCCTGTCTGCATATATATAAGAATTCACTATGCAAGTTTCAAAAGCTTAAGGGAAATAGTAACCAAGATACAGCCCAGATAAGCTTACCAAACAAATGGAGCCAATTTCCATAATTTGTGGGGAAATTTGCATAATTCCTTGATTTTTTTCTACGTTGCACGTATGCGTACATAGAAGAATGCATTATGTAAGTTTCAAAAGCCTAAGCGAAATAGTAAGATACAGTCCAGACAAGCTTGCTGGACAAATTTAGCCAATTTGCATAATTTATCGGGAAATTTGCATAATGCCGTGTAAATGCCGGGTGGCCGAGTGGTCTAGGTAGCCTGCATTTACTGCTGGCGATTCGGTGCCTAACTCTGAGGGTCGTGGGTTCGATTCCCGGACGGGTTTCAACCTACACAATTTTCTGAACAGGTATATGTTCTAACTAAGAAAGTGTTATTCCAAAATAACGAAAATACTGATACATTAAACATATACACATATAACATACATGTAACATACATATATTAAACGTAAAAACATATTACATTAATGTAACATACATTTATTAAACATATAAGCATATAACATACATGTAACTTACATACATTAAACATACAAACATATAACATACATGTAACTTACATACATTAAACATACAAACATATAACATACATGTAACAAACATACATTAAACATACAAACATATAACATACATGTTACATACATTAAACATACAAACATATAACATATATGTAACATACATACATTAAACATACAAGCATGATTATAACGTACATATAACATTACATTACATACATGGCCAATAAGCAAGAACATGCAAGTATGGACGTCTGAATGAAATATTTCAATGTACATTGCTGTTCAACTGCCCTTGCCCAAATATTACCCGCAATTTAAATGATAATGTGGATATCTAAGCACAACAAAAGGAAAGGTTTGTCCATGATCACGAATTTAAGATGTAATTCCAAAGATACACATATTTGACCAATAAAACGTTTTAAATAATACAAAATTACGTTTGACACATGTTTCGTCGTTGCAGGCACATCATTTAGAGCCAACAAGGATTGCTAAGTCGCATTGAGTCAGTCTACATCATTTGCACATTTGAGGTCTTTGTAATACTATAATTTTTGTATAATATTTTGATTGTATTTTGCGCAGTGCATTCGTCTTTTTTAAATATCATTGATTGTGAGTTATAAACTACAATTACTACATACTATATTCTGACCGTACATGATTTATATCTGCATTCCCGTTTACCACGTTTAATAATGTACGTATTATACACACTATGATGTACCTTTTCCTTAATCATTGTACGTCAATAGTTGTTAAAACCTGCTGACATGTACAGGGCCATTAAGCTTGAGACTTCCATTTTTGCTAATGTGTGTAGAATTGTTACAGTGAATAGGCCTACATTTTAAACCTCACCCGCTTCAGTCGAAGTAGTGTATTAAATTATTATCCTACTAACCTCCCCTGTGTTGCATTGTCTCACGAGAACCGGCTTTGTCGTATAGCAAATACATTGTTCGAGGAAAGGTATTTGTACAATAGAAATCCGGTTTTCGCTAGGATAAGATTAGACGTTTGCATTTATCAAATCATGTTATAGACCTGAATCGCATAGCAAAGTGTTAACCAAGTGGTCTTGGTCCACGTTTCGACTCATGACTTTCAATTTGAACATTCATTAATTCCGACTGATTAATAATTAATACTCGGGCAATTGTATTTTAACCCAGTTTACAGTTGTTTGTAGATATCTCTTAGGGCTTTTCATGACGTTTCGTCAAGTTTCACATTCCCATTTAAAAGCATCACAATATACCCTTGAGATCCTGACCACACTCGAAGTAAACAGATAAACTTACTCGCGGGAATTCAGTGATGGAAGAATTAAATAATTTCAGCTAACACCTGACCACGGTCTTGGGTTGGCCTTGTTTTGTTGAATCGAAGCATGTCACAAACAGCACACATAACAATTCAGAAATGGATTTATGGTGTTCTCTGGTAAAGTAAATTTGTGGTTTCAAATTGGGTCTTGTTAACCCATCGGACGTGGCTGTTGATATACCCAAACGTGAAATTCTATTGATTACCACAATCGAGTCAAAAGCGCACTTTCTAAGGCAATCAGATCCAAAATTATTTTCGTTCACTTTCACGTCTGACCAGCGCCAGTTTAACCGACAAAGAACAGTGTGCTGCCCAGAACTTAGCATTCATAACGCATTGGTATTTTACCAAGTCAGGTGTAGGATGTTTGTGTACATGTCTATGAATTCTCTAGAGCAATGCCTCCTTTCAATGGACCAGATTCTTGGGAATATGCGCCTCAGAATGGTGGTATAGGAGTACCTGCTAGCTTAAGAGCACTCCACTTCTGCCCATCCTCCTGTACCATAAATAATCAATATGGTACGATGAGTCTTTTCTCATCCATACTGGTGCTTGCTTTGATAGTTTTATTCAGAAAAATAACTACAGTAAACTTTACGTACCGGTACACTCAGACTACATATCAATTTGAGGGCTATCAATTTGGACATACACTGTTATGACATTGCTTTCAATTGAACATATCCTATGTGAAAGGTATCAAATGTGCAAAGGCTTCTTCCCTGAGCTACTCAGCATTACACCCTTTGGTTGATTGCGAGAATATAACATAACGCTACTGCCAAGCGATTGACTTAGTGTGCGGGATCTTCTAGGCACCCTATGTGTTTTCCTACGAGAAGACTGTCAGGAACAATGACGGCTATTGTCAATAATGAAAGTTGGGGAAGTGTTGTCGAAAAAGCGAAGACGGTTGTTTTTTAAAATCATGTTGAATGTATTCAACCAACTCGGTGAGATTGTTGTACTTGTATCCGCCCCTGTAGACACCAAATCTCCGTATAAATGACAACAGTACTTTACAAAGTTAAACATCTTGTCAGAACTAGATTAATACGGCTTTAACTGAAACATTGGTCACTTTATCCGCCATGGGGCGTAGGCCTAGATGTAATTCTGGTTATATGCGCTCGATCCACCAAGGGTTTTGATGCAGAATATCCCGGAATACAACTTGTCGATAGCGAAGATGATGCTAACGAGCCCAAGTTGTTTCTCGTTAAGTTACTAACATATTTTAGGAAGCGAAACGGCTAAAGCATGGAGTGCCTCTACTACACCACAGCAGCTGGACTATTGAGGGAGTAACTGAGTATTAACTTTTCTAACTCGGAAAAAAGCATGACAAGAAACGAAATCCATCGCGTGTACGTGTGGGGATGAGAATGAGATCCTTGCGCAGGGTGGCAATTATGCCTGCAAAAGGAAGCCATATAGCCAACCCTCGGTACCTACCCCTACCGTGGAGTTGATTCGCCCTCGTTGATAATCCGAGGAGGGTGGGGTAAAGGGGTATTGGAACTATCCATTGTAATAAATTGAACAAAATCGAAATAAAACGGTTTCCTCTTTAAAGCCATACTATCTACAGCCAGAACTCTTAAAAATCTCACAAAGATTCGATTTGGTGACATTCTTGTAAACCCTTTTTAAAGGACTGCGTTTGGCCCTACTGAATGCGTATATATACCTTTATCCCCAACCCAACAAGGTGCTTCCATTTAAAAAAATGTGAACACTGAAAGACCCAGTTATGACGTTGTCTGATTTGTTTAGGCCACATAACATTAAATCCCGAAATAATCTATATCACCTAAAGTTCCTGGAGATTGTTATATAACATTAAGACTAATTTATAATTCATATGAATCTAGAAATATGGTATACCACCGAATGATAACAATACTTGTTGATTTTACACACATCAGCCCATACATACAAGTGATTGGCTATCTGCCCATATTCCATGAAAACAGAATTTTTTTGTCTGTCTTGATGAATGGTTCGAGACAAATGTGGGGCTATGTACTAACGCCTCGTAAACTAGATTATTGTATTTTGATTGTGGTATAATGATTTGAACAATTTTAACTGGTGCAATCTCATTTTGTTTCCGATTCGAATATATGATCAATTTATAATAAAATAGGAAGATTTAACTCGCCTTGCTACATAATTATGTTACATAATAAAGTGACAAATGTCTTCAAACCTGGCCTCTTTTCTGTAATGAGACACAGTGAAATTGTTGGTTTAAGATAGGTAGCATCTACGCTGTGGGTTGTTGTAATAAACTGATTAATTTTATTCCCAGAAGATACGTTATGGATTATATTAACATTCCTTTGTCAAATAGTACAACCCAAACCAAACTAAGCATGTAATTGAGTTACATTTGCATACATTTTACTTCTAATGGATGTTTGAATATCAGGCTAATTAGTTGCTCAGGCACGTGGGTAAACAGTTATGCTGTGTACAACTGTGGCTTTTATATTATTGAGGCAAACCATTTGACAGGTCATGGTTACTGATCAGCTGAATTACTGAGAGGATTCTTAACATACATTCTGGTCGAAGTGTTAATACAATCATATGCAATACTCGTTATTGATTGAAATACGCAAACAATCTATAAACACGACAATTTAAATAAAGGTGTATGTCTTCATGAATCAAAGTAGAGGTTGCTTTGAAATGGATGTTCACTCCAGTTTTCAGCCAAAAATCCGTAGGGTAGTCGTAAAACACCACCCAATCATTGAAATGGCATTGAAATCTACTTAACCGGCTTTTGCTTCCTTATTGTTGATACCGATGACAAACTCATTTCCATTTTGATCAAATTTTTTTCCAACCTTTTGTACAGATAATCCATTGATTCTTGTTGTTAATTAAGCTGATTTTTTTCTCCAAAGAATGCATATTATCAGAAGAAAGAGTTCTGTCAACGCGACATCAAACAACATCAAATGTAATCTTTTACATAAAATGTTTTAATTCTTTATCCGAAACGCATGTAGCTGCATTTTAAAATGCTTTTACCATTCGTCGAAAAGCCGAACCATGTAAATTTAGACAATGTTGAGCTGCTAAAAGAAAATCAGAGATTATTCTGGTTCGATTGACACTAAGCCCGTGATTTGTAGAGCTTGTTACGTTATCCTGGACACTCTACATTGTAAAATCAATATTCTACACTAAGTGTAGATGATAATCTTTTGTTTTAAATAATTAAATTTTTGTTTTTATCATTTTGAATGGGATAGAGATTAATATGTATTAAATAGATTTGTGATAATGTTTCAATTACTTTAAAGTCATGAAAAGGGGGAAACTGCGAATATGGGTTGATTATTTTAAGAAAGCTTTCCACCCGAAAAACAGTTGTTGTACAAGTCATCAATGAAATCATCACATGACAAACATTGCGTTTTTCTTCAAGGAAAAGATCCGCTTTTGATACAGAGATCCTAAAATAAATCAATTTTATCAAAGTCAGCAAACATCCTGTGTTTGGGACCGGTGTCAAAAAGATTGTGCAGAACGTCGTAAAGCCTTTGAGGAATTACCCCATCCACCAAAAGAAAAAAAGCTAGAAACACAGATCATTTTAGCAAAACTTTCCGCAAACATTACAAAATACATAAATAAAGTGCAAAAAGACAGAAAAAACAGTCTAGCCATTTAATGTGTTTCAAAGTAAAAAAACAACTATTAAGACAAACACTTGTAAAGCAGGTAATGTGTTAAACCTTTTAGACAAAAGCCCCGTTATGGGTGAAAATAGATGTACATATATTAGAATTTCCACTGACAAGCTTAACATAATAGAGTAAGGTGACTACTCCAAAGAAAGAGGAAGAATTCATATTGACTCAATATTTCGGTTTATTATCAAATCGTCATCATCCGAAATATTGAGTCAATATGAATTTTTCGTCTTTCTTTGGAGCAGTCACCTTACTCTATTATAGATGTACATGTTCTTTGTCTTTTGGAAAACCCCATGGGTATATCATGCTCAAGACTTAATATTCCCCAATACAAGCGTTGTTATTCCATGTACAGGTATTTAGAACCGTGATGCTACTCGTCAATGAAGACAAACTGTTCTAGGTTAGAATTGAACGCCAACTCAACTATACCACTTGGTGAAACGAGTAAAAGAGGTACAGTTTGTTTGAAAGATGTATTCTTTAACTAAAAGCCACCTCTGTTATATTTAAGTTGAATTGTTACTATGATAACTGCCTCTTTGTTGTCTGAATATCAATGTTTGCGTCCACAGAAGTATTGCAGTCTGGGTGAAAAAATCGCTGAGATTCCGATGGATGCAGTGAAGATCACACCTCTGTTAGAAGTTCGCACATCGGTGAAAACGCCAGTCAAAGTCGGTTTCAACGTAAGCTGTGGTACGTACCCTACTTCTGAGTGACATTTCTCAGGATCTTTGTTTTGGTGAGTAGTTTTTTTGTTTTGTATTATACAAATCTACACTTATAAGAAAGTGTTAAAAAGTAGATTGTGCAAGATGATACTTGACTGTTACAAAACGAACATTTGGTATCCACTTTTCAAAATACATTTACAGGTGTATTGATTTGAAAAAATACACTTTGGCTAGGGATGTTCAAAACAGTTGCTTGTTGTCTGAGGAACATAAACCAGGCAATTGATTAAATTAATAGTTTGATTTTTTGATTGTATCAACTGTTCTTTTAAGCTGCCCATTTTGCTACCGGAATCAGAGGGATTTGCTTGAGTCAGTGGTGACACTTTGCAAATACCCCCCTGGACTTAACGAATCTAAATAGAAGATAAGTTTTAAATTTTAATACGAAACACCAAGTTAGTGTATAAAGCAGACCACCCGAAGGGAAGGGGTGGGGTGGGTTGGTGGTGACTTGAGCGGTAAATTTAAGAGTGCCACGTACTAAGAACTTGCTGCACACTCCTTCAAAAGTTCAGTCAACACCATACTTACTACATAAGGACATCCTCTAGACAAACACTACTCAGACAAATTGGTATTCCGATCCATAAGTCCCGTCAAAGCGCATGGACTGATCACGTTAAATGACCTGTTGTCGGCATGGAACGAGTAAATGCCTTCTAACACAACGAATATGTACATCTGTTAACGCCTCTCTACGTCGGCATGTGAAGTAATAAAGCACATTAGTATAGACCGTGTTTACTAATTGTATGACATCCAAACATGTTTTTAACCTTACCAAACGGATTTGTAGACGGTCGGCCTATATGTACATGGCCAACAAGAGAATTGTTGTAAGTTAAATTAAACCAATGTTTACAAAAATAGGTTACTTATTGAGAAGAGAAATTGTCAATAGATGTGTTTTGAACGACTCAACATAATAATGTCAATACTTGTATTTGTCTTGCACAGTTCAACTGGTTTCCCTTCTTGATGCTTTATGATCAGAGTGCAGCTGGCTGGAAAAGGCGAATTTGACGAAAATCTGATTTCATCGAATTGTTTTTCATTTATTTTTGATCAACTTTGTCAAAATGTTACACACACGTTCTCTATTAAACTCACAACCGTCAACGGAAAATACATTAAACACCATAACTCGCTTATTATCTTACCAGATGAGGCTTTATTTCTTTCTGGTGGTTATTAACAAGTTTATTTGAGTTTTTACACCACGTTGTAATGTTGATATAGTTTTTCGTCCAAAACAAATGACTAAAGTGGTTCTTATATACCCAGTGTGGGGTGTTGCTTTTGGTGCAACTCTTTATAATTATAGTTCCAGAATGACCAAAGGAACATCCTTATTTTATATATAAACCCCGTGAACACGATATCAACTCATACCTTAACAAGCGTTTATTAGTACTGCATGCAGATTGGGTTTTAGGATCGGTAAAAATTGATGGGCACGACTCGTTGAACAACTGGGCAGAGAAAAGAGAGCCAACGGTCTTAAATTAACGCCATTGATTTCATCAGTTCGATAATACACGGAGTCAATAATCGGAGTCATAGTTTACTTGAATCCATCTGAAAGACAACGTGACAGCGCATCTTCCCGTGAACCATTTGCCTTTCGGATTTATTTCCATTACAAGGGATCGCTGTTAACGAATACGTGTGAACAAAGGTGATAATGTCGACAGACTGGCAAAACCGGAAGTCTATAAACAAGATGAAGATCGAGTGGCATCATGCTTAACAAAACGTATAGAAATTTGTGCAGGAGGAGGTCTCTGAATGTCAAGAAATCCCAAAAAGGTGATTGTATTGTACTAAAGGGGTGAGGGGGTAGTGTGGAATATATGTTGCATTAGAAACCAACAGGGAATACACTGTAGAAACCAACCCTAATGGTTATCTGCCAATATACCTCCTGCATTTAGTTTAATAGCGTCCATTTATCATATTTGGCGTATGGACGTCATAATCGGGTTATTATCGGGTTGTAGGAACCATAGATTTTCTGCTCTGACATTCATGAGGTTTTGTCGAGCAAGGCAATTTCTATCTATTATAGTGGATTATTCGTTGGAAATTCAAACAGACACGGCAGCATACTTAAACATATCCTTTAGAGAGACATTCTCTGACAAATTGGTTTACTTTGCGTCTGGCAAGCATATAAGGCGTACTAACTGCTTTGTTATCAGTGACCATGGAAAATGATTACACATTCCAACACAAACAGCTTGCAATTTACATACTTCAATATGAAATAATTTAACAACAATATGGCATCATTTGTTAAACGGCATTTTACAATATTTGTTTTTTTCTCAAGGGATTAATTTTATGAAAATCTCAAAATCACACGGTTGTTTTTTTGTTGTTGTGCTATAGACTGGTTATGGAAAACAAACAAATAAACATCCCAGCAACAAGTTATAACATGTATGGCTACAACCATTATCTTACGATTATTCACAACTCGCGTCCTGGTGTGTACATTGGGATGTTTATGTTGTACTTTGCTCGTTTCTATTTTTCCGCGTACACCATAGATAAATAATACTAGTAATTTGCCTACTATGTATAAACTAGGTTTAAGTTCGCTTTTTAACAATGACTTTTTCACTAAACTATTTTAAATGAAATCAATAGACACACGGTGATATAGCATGCATATCTTCTTACGACGTACATTATTATAACGATGAATAGTTTGTAAATAACTAGGTCGTGGTATGGAATTGGTCAAAGCTAATGGCGGTGCAAGTTAAGAAATTTGGCAGATAAAAGCTAGTCAGTAGGCTTATATCAACACCATTGATTCGGAGAGTTCGATAAAAATACAGAGCAAATAGCAGGGTCCATAGTTGACTGGAGTCCAACTCAAAGCCAACGTGACAGCACATCTTACCATCAACCGTGTGCCTTTCGGGTTTATTTCCATTACAATGTTTTTCTGTTATCGAAGGCGTGTGAATGAAGGTGTTAAGGCCGGGAGAGCGACAAAACCGGAAATCCATAAATGAGATGTACATGTAGTCACGTGATCACTTGTAAACCTAGAAGTATTTGTCACCCTTTTTTGTGTTGGACAAAAATAGCCAAATTGATTTTAGCGTAAAATTTAAGAATCTTTTTATTTGCTAGACTTATTTTTCATCAGATCTAGGAGACCTGATACTCAACTCATCGGCATAAAAATAAAACTTGTTATGATCCCACACATATCGATAGATTATCTGCAAGTAAATCCAAACAAGGACAACACAATACCTTAAATACCTAAAGCCATCTCTTTTTCCAATTTTCATTTCTCAATTGGCATGTAAATGAAACTGGAAACAAACTTATGTGTATGGTAAATTACACCGGGTTTCTTATCAATAACTATGTACTATATAATACCTCGGTAAATATCAATTTTTTGCTTTGCCACCTACCTCTGAAGATGAACGTAGTCACCTTCGAAAGCGAAAAGATTAAACACATATAAAATAACAGTTGCTATCTTCATAATTTTATGTTGATAACATCATTTGCCATAATAGTTTACAGACGGAAACTGTCCATTTGAATGGTGGCATTTTCCTTACGCACTTTAGTCCCGTTACAGGTAGGCACATTCTACTTGTTATACGGACTTATTCTGAAAGGTTTGTTTTTTTTAAACACATTCTCAGTAGAAATCCCAATAGACCATCCATACAATGAAATACGCTTACATTAGATGGATTGTAATCGCCACTTGGTTCACGAAACGATTTCGGTACATTTTGGCATATCTTTTGACGGATACACATTACCACGTTTTGTTTGGCTATTTAAACATTAAGTCAATACACGGGATAACACTGGAATGGACCCAGCCCAAAGCAACGTAACTTGACAAACAGCTTTGCATTTCGGATTTATTTCCTTTCTGATTTAGTGATTTAGTGATATTTTTAGTGCAAATGTTGGCACAATGAGTTTTGTTTCTATAGTCTGGCGAACATGAAAACGAAACGGAGACAAACATCTAGCAAGGTGACTGTGTATACCGTACAAATAATATGAAACACATTTCTTTGTGTTGACAAACTATACAAACAAAAAAGCCTCTCAAATCCTAAAACCCGGTTACACCTTGGCAAAATTATTTAAGACATTCCCGGGTAAAGTTGATTTGATATTATTCCCATGTTTTTGGAACAATTCCGATCGAAAACTTGCCTATGCATCCTGATGGGTATTCGTGGCACGCTTCTGGATTTCAACCATATACAAAAATACCACTTCAGTAGGTTGGTGGCGCATCACGCACCAATCAAATATGATTGCACCTTTACGGAAGGCACCAGTGGATCACATTTCTCTATATACTTATAGAATACGATACATTGCGCCGACTTAAAAAGACAAATGGGCGTCATAATCTTTTTTTGAACGTTTTATCTCTGTTGGAACGTAAAAATTGAGTTTTGAACCAACATAATATAGATACAAATAACAGTACAACTTCACAAAGCGAAACAAGTTAAATAGTTTCAAGATATAAACCGTCGGGAATTCCTAATTAAATTTGAAGGTATGCTTTCTACAGGTGTTAGTAGTAATTGCTTTTCTTCGCGTTATTTGATTTAGAGGACCTTGTATGACGTTCACAAAATAAACAATCTAGAAGGGAATGTTGTCAACTTGCTTTAATCGTCGATTTGTTGAAATCCTATAGTCATTAGCTTGGACCATAATTATAGATTTCTTTGTGCGAAAACCAACAATTAAGTTTGAGAGAGGTTTACACATACATGTACATTGTTTATCTATTCGTATAAAGGACCAGATGAATGACATGTGCAACTCTAAAAAAAAAGAACGTTGCCTATACGAAAAGGAATTGTCACTGCTTAGTTTTTAATTATGTTTTATGTCCTAATTATTGCCTAAGATCTAATTTTTAACATAATTTTAGGCGATTTTATACAATAAAGACGGACGAAAATCTAGCGCTGGCCACACACATTGCTCCCATTGTCATCACTGACGATTGATACCAAAGTTGGTACGTTAGCAGCGCTGCATTTTTAAAAAACATATATATTCTTAGTTCAGACATACTGTACTACGGATGTATAGGGCTCATTTTTGTTGGGTTTCTGGGTAACTTTAAAAGTCTCAAAGAACTTTTTTCGAATTGTTCAGCAACATGTATATCTGCCATTTAATGCATATGTCTGGCTTAACCGAGACTATTTATACTGAATTGTGTATCATCTTCACCAGGAATTCACCACCAGGACTGCCTCATTCCAAATTCAGGATGCAAATGGACAGTGGTGGATCATGCCAGCGTAGATCGGTGTAAATTTATTATCTCTTTTATAGACCAGAATGCGCACCGAATTATTTCTTGACTTCTTTATCGCTATTCCAGAAATTAGACAAAAGTGTAAAAAAAAATATTCAGTACATTTGTGGATGATGATTGTCAATAACGAGTATGTACCTGGAAAAAACGTAGAACGCACGAAGATATATTTTTTAAAAAAGAACAAACCTTTGACCAATTTCAGAAAATTAACGTAAGAAATTCCTGGGAAAGATATAATACCACTCAGACAAAGAAGCTAGACGTTTTGTAAGACTTAGAAGAGCTAAAAGTAAATGTAAACAGCTTGGGTTTGTAAGCGAAGTGTTATCAGCATTATCTACGAAAATAACTTGTTGACATAGCATTGGAGTAGGCCTTTATCGAGATAGCCTGTCACCAGTAGGTGGTGAGCTACACGTGCCTCCACGGCAATCATTAACGGATTCAAATTGTCTGTAGTGGTAAAAGTAGAGATTGTGACATAACAAGATGGTCACTGCAATTGTTTCTTTATACATAATTTTAAGTGTTGAGACATTTTCTGATGATTTTATTGGTTACAGAAAATTTCCATGCCATGAGGGACATGGCACAGGACATGGGTTTTAAGCGAGTGCGCTTACTAACCCTACTCTGATGTACTGCTCACGCGACCAAATCTGACGGTCGACCGTCAGGTTTTGACCGTGGTAAACCAAACATGTGTATTCCATATCTAAACAAAAGCACAATGAATTCAACTTGGAATTAGACAATTTCGTCATTGAGTTTCAGATAATTTACTTGGTCAATGACAATTCAATTGACACTGCTCCATATTTTCCAAGTAATGAAACGTTGGTGTAAAATATAGATTAAATGTAAAATAAGATTGAAAACTCAAATTTATATGGGTTTTGTTTTTCGGGATTGCATTCCTTTGTAGTGTCCAACTGTAAACCTGAAAGGCAATTTCCTACGATGTAAGATAACCACATACAAAAATATTCAAGTCAAACCCTAGGATTTCCCCTCTCTGGAAGAATTTCAGCGAACGCTTATGTGCATACTATATTTCCGGTTAAATATACAGGACACCAGAATGATCATGTTGCAACCCTTTTTGTTGGGTCACTTATTTACACCCGGAGAATGTCCATACATGTCCGTTCGGAGCTAGAACTAATTTCCATTCAGCCCAGTGCCTATGTGCGCGGAATGTTGATCAAAATGTCACGGGTTCAACCACCGATGGCATTCAGAGCTAATTGGTGCCCCTAAATGGCTTAAATTTTAGGGGTCTTTAATACGTTTCACTGTGTTATTGTTAACGAAGGACATGACGTGACTCCTATAACGCTGTGAAATGATGGGACATGGATAATGTCAACTATAAAGAGGCATACACTCCATCGAGCCTACATACTAAAATTTCAGAATTTCTTCGTTTTTTGTTGTTGTTTTGCCTGTACTGTTCATTAGGTGATCTAGCGTTGAAACCTTGATCTTGCATCGGACATTTGTGGAACTTGAAGAAAGTGACAAAAGTACCGATGAAAATGGTTCCATTTAAAATAATCCCAAACGTGGATGTTGGACGAGTTAACCAGCCCTCATTAACACCGACATTAGTTTTCCCTCCCATGGAACCTTCGTTACCTGCCCCTGCCGGAGAGGTTTAATCATTGGTAGTACTGCGTGGAGGGGGTGGGGCGGGGGGGTGAACACGGGTGGTAAAACTTTGTTGTTATGTAAAATAATACATGACTAGAATTCTTGTCAAGAGATGTAAAAACCTTTTCAACATATGTGAAATTCTTTTCCATATAAGTAAAATAAAACACCAATACCTAACTATTTCACATATGTGGGAAAGAATTTCACTTATGCAAAATAAACCTTAATTTTAGATATGTACAAAACATGGCACGGGACTGTATCCAACCTTCATTTATGCCCCTATATCGTCTTGTGTAGACTTTCAAGACGAATGCAAAGACGATATGAATATAT
>JARFOD010090737.1:0-17854 GCA_031763545.1 Mopalia muscosa | reverse complement strand
AAGTAAATGTCGTATCCAACAGCATCAAAACTAATGAAAACAAAGGTCTTATCCTACAGCATTAAAACTAATGAAAACAAGTGTCGTATCCAACCAGATCAAACGAAAGAAAGCAAATGTCGTATCCATCCAGATCAAACGAAAGAAAGCAAATGTCGTATCCAAACAGATCAAACGAAAGAAAACAACTGTCGTATCCAACAGCATCAAAACTAATTAAAACTAGAAGAGATGTTTTGTTCTGACAAAAACATATGTCTCCCCCATCTCCATATTTCATATTTCCAGATGCATTTATGACCATCATAAACACATTCCCACCTAAATGCATATCGTGTACATGGGACCAAAAGGATAAGAGATATGGCCCAGACAAATCTTTTGTTTATTTACCAAAAAACAGAAAATAACTATTTTTGGAAAATTACTTTTTTATTTATGAAGCATGCACGTTTCAATGATGAAATACATCTATTAACCAAATTTGAAAGAAATCGGACAAAATGTATAAGAGATATGATCTGGACAAGTTGGGTTTTTTTTTTTTTTAATTTTTTACATATTTTGCCCAAAACACAAAAAATAAAATATATTTTTAAAAAATTCTTTTTTAAGCATGCACATCTACATCATAAGATACAACTATGGTCCAAATTTGAATGAAAGCGGACAAATAGTCTTGGAGATATGGCCCGGACAAAAAGTACGGAGAAGGAGAAGGAGAAAAAGAAAGAGACGGAGAAGGAGAAGGAGATGGAGAAGTGGAAGAACCGTGACAAAAACAATATGTCTCCCAACCATTCGGGGGAGACATAACAAGTGCCGCATCCAGCAGGTCGCCCCGCCATAGGGGAGGTTGGGGCATCTATAAGCGGGCTGCTTCTTCATCAGGCGGGTTTTGGAGTCCAGGTTTTAGCGGTCTCATCGTCATAAGGAGGGTCAGTTTCAATGGGTCGTCCTTCATAGGGTGGGATCGGGGTACAGATATACAACTTATGGAGGAATATGTTTGCGCCTAATCGTGGAATTGGACTTTATCCTGTAAATATTTGAGTTTAATCGTGGAACGTCGCTTAATCGTGGTATTAACTGCGTCTATGCATGAAATTGCGCTTTATGGTAAATAGTTTGCGCTTAATCATGTTTGTCTTGTGTTGTTTTTTGTTTTGTTTGTTGGGGGGGAGGGGAGGGGAGGGAGCGGGGTTGTGTGGCAACTTCCTGTTGTATTCATGCTTGTTGTTCTTCTTGTGGTACTTGTTTTCGCCTTCGTTTGTATGTTCTTTGTTCACGTATTTTTCCTGTTAATAAAGAATGGCAAGATTTAAAATTACGTTTCATGGTGCATGTTATAATTCATCTTATAAAATAAACACTAGAAGTCGGACGGCTGAAAAATTATTGGAGCGCTTGGAGCAAGCTTTATGTTGCCCTGTTGTTCTCCTCGATAAGGGGCAACAGAAATCCGACAGCATTGTCCGGCAGACTTCAACTGAACGGATATAAATCACGAACTTTTTGGTTACCACTGATAAGTTCAGGATATCGATTCTCCTGTCGATAAATTACCGAAATGTTGAGATTAAAATAAGCCTTTCGTTCTTTTGACTTATTCGACTCTTGTTAAGTTGAAAACAAGTTAAAGGCAATATCACCTAATGGTTTTGCATTCAGCAGAGATCTTGCAGAGTTATATTAAAGTTTTAATTGAATGTCAGGTATCTCAACATGCCATAGTTAACCATTCATTTTTAATAAAATTTACTCAATTTAAGTTTAATATTGGAGTTTTTTATTGCATATTCGAAAAGTTGAGATAGAGATTTTAATCCTAGAGCAGACCCGATTAAAATGTTTGAATTAGAAGACGTTAACTTTGATGATACAACTTGACTACATTATTTACAACAGGCGTGTTTTGACAATTAAACAACAGTCTGTCCACTGTGTATATAAGCATATCAATAGTTTCAAAATGAATTCATTATCTTTCTTGGGAGTTGTTACTTCACTTTACAGTCTCTGCATGTGTATTGTATATTGAGCACTTATTATTATCAGCTGTATATAACAATGTATATACACTCACTGACTCTACTAGCTGGTTGTTAGTGTTTTAAGAGGTAAAACACAGCTCCCATGGACTTCAATGGAATTCAACATTTGACACGATCACCTCTTGTGTAATTCACAATATATAGATATAATTAATTGTGAAACGTAGAAATAATAGGTATATTCGATCTGGGACCTAACGTGTTATGTTATTCGATATAATAACAAACTGTGCAAAATAAAAGATGGAATTACTTGAAAGAATGTACCATACTAGAGGTACACCCTTCGTAAAATAGATCAGAAATACATTTATCCGTTTTCTCTGCTTTCATTTTTCAGTGTACCGTACTTGGGAAAATGCCTACTCGTCAGCTGTTATTATACCCACAGAACTGATTTTCACATTTCGTCTCAACATATAAAACTAAACAATTCAAGAGTCATTTATATATTTAATATCTTTTTTCGTTTTTTAGATATAGTTGAAATTTCACTATATTGACTCATTTTTTAAGTTTTGGACCTTTAACACAATATTGCAAGATAACTAAGACAAACAAGCAAAAAACTGAATAACCGTTTTTTGTTTTATATAATGTACTAGTATTATACATTGATGTAAAATTTAACAATTGACGTAAATGGTGTAAAAGAAGTAGCAATTTGAAAAAGAGGTAGAAAAAATATACTTGTTATGAAAAATATTTTTTCACTCTAAGCTTTAGAAAAAAATAGTTTATTTATTATTGTTCTGCACAAAAAGACGATTCAGGATATATGTATATGTGTTGTAAAATTCATAGTACTTTAGAACAAAAACGACGAAATGTAAAAACACTGGGTTAGATCGAATATCATTAAATACATATCTAAATATATATAAGAACAAGATGGTAACCCTACAATTGCTCCTGCATAATGTCTCAAGACAACTGCTCTGAACACAAAATGTAAATTTCTCGGACGAACACTGCTCTTTTTCATGTTTCATCCAGCAACATATGCCCCGGCGGCTTTTTCTCGCACACTTTACTCTCGCAGTTTGACCTTATCATCTTTGCCTTTGAGCTCACGACATGAGCCTATTGACGACGCAAATTCTCCTCAACTTTTTTGTTTGAAGTTTTTAGTGCTGGTCATGGACTTGGTTTATCTCTTCTCGCTGAACTAAACGGCATTACGTTTATACTCATCGTAACCCGGATGCAGGTATGGGTTATAACTGGTGTACAGACCCAAGTGGAAGGAGCCGCGGGGCTGAACAATTCGTTGATTCGCGTCTGATAAAGAGTTTAGTAGTGCGCCATATGTTTATTGCCTGATAAGACTTACGCGCTCACCACAGTGTTTGTTTACACTATAGAAGTCTGGATGGACATGTGCGTTGAGAAATAGCTGAGCCACCCACAGTTTGTTGACAATTTGTGCTACATCCGCACATCCATCCGGACTGCAATTAGGTGCTACAAAATAGCTGCTTGGTATCTTCACCAGAGACCTATACTAGAACCCTTTCCTATCAGCCAGACGCAAGATGGCCATGAAAGTTGTGCTTCTGATTTGTATTTTAACAGTCTGGGACAATGGGAATGTCCAAGCCGCCAGTTCATCAACTAACTCCAGCCAGTTGACGGATGTTTTGACCACACTACAGAAGCAACTTACCCCGTCTTCCTGTGATTCTCTTAGTTTGGTGACACAAGTTCTTGTCCGTGAGATAGAAGCCCGAGTGGTACAACAGTCAAAACTCGAAGACAAAATTGCACAGCTGGAAAATCAACTGTCGAGCACACAAGCCGGTATGATTGATTCATTGTTATATTATTGTTAATGTGGTCTTTTGGTTGGTTGGTTGGTTGGTTTAAATGGCGCTTTCAAATCAATAAAATATCGATTTATGCGCGCCAGTGCTTTACATTGGATATTGCCTGTAAATACCCTAAGGTTTATCATGGTGAGTTTTTAAATTTAGTTATACAAAATGTATAGGATATATCACAGATTTTCAAACAGAAATGTGGTCTTTTGACCTTTAGACTGGGACTAAATGTTGAAGGCATTGTTGGAGAATTATATATTTCTATCTCCCTTATCTCTTGTCTATAACCAAAAATGATTTCACATTATTCGGTTTTCTTTGGTTTTCATTGAACATTTGTAGGCGCGAAATTGCATCTGGGTCGCGAAACGAGCCTATGTGAGATTTGTTTTAAAAAATTGAATGTCCTCCGACATACAGATACTGCCAGGACACGTGTGTCAGATGAAGACCTCGGGCTACAAATAGAAACAGTTACCTCTGCAAGTGTTTGAAAATTGCAAATTCAGCTTTTGTAAATAAACACAGATTCCCATTGCGGATCCATGACCGACGAATTGTAAAAGGGCTATCATTCATGCTCGATGGCGTTATTGTGCTAGCTGTTTTCCTTTTAGTCTACACAGCATACTCAACAAAACTCTCCCCCCTGGGCTATCTAGCGTGCTAGATAACGGCACTCCGATATACACGAACCATTCTGAAAACCCAAGTACACGGGAGAAGACTATCGACGCACTGACGACAACCGGACTATTTTCACAGCTGCTTATCGTGATAAGCTGTCTACTTACATATGCCATAGAACAATAAGAGCAAATAGGTACCGGGCACAAATCAAGCCAAGCGATTATTTTATATCGAAGTACATTTATAAGAAATATGCCGTTTCCCACGCTGATATTAATAACATATTGTATGCACTAGTTAGACGAGTTCACAAATTGGTTTACTTCTCGCATACATTTCACATTTGTTGCATTCTAGGGACAAACTTGTTAAAGCGATACTCCGGGCTGCAATAAAATGCATATAGGTAAAACGACCATCATTGCTTGTGTTCAATTTTGCTCTCTAATTTCCTAATCGGTCTATATCAATTTTGTAATTGGATCTTAAACAATGTGTACTGCACAAACTACAGTCAAATTTAGCCGTGCGGCCATGTCTACGTACGGTACTTTTATCATTAAACGGAAGAGCTCCACAAATATGGACCAATCAAATATCTTTCTTTTTCTAAAAAAGGTGCCTACGTCACGAGACTTGTAGAGTCGACTGTTTAAACCTTTGACAGTTGACACCAATGACCTATACAGGCCATTGGTTCACACATGCTTTTAACCTGTAAGGCAGAAGAGTGTTAGTCGCGTGACGCCATGGACAAGGCGGCCACGCCCAGAATGTCAGCCGCCAGTGGCCGTAGGAAGGTATATATACCTGTAACACTCGAGTTATTTTATAAAATGAAGAAACGATAAGTCGATGCCATATTTAAGTTTATTTAATGGTCACCTTTCGACGGGTATAGAGGTTATTTCAGCCCGGAGTATCACTTTAACAAACTGGTTCACATTATACCTTATCTATGATGAGAATATCCAATCGGTAAAGAAAACCAAAACTTTATTTTATGCGTGAATACACTTTATATGGTTTTAAGATCATTTTTACTGTTTACTTGAACATGAACCATTTCTCTTCCAGGTCCGGCTATAGCTTTCTCTGCCCAGGTCCGTGTTCACCAGCGGGGACTGGTCACACAACAAAAAATACCTTTCCAGGATATCGTCACGAATATTGGTGGCGGATACAACGGTGTCACCAGTACATTCACGTGCCCGGTAAGAGGCTTGTACCAGTTTATAGTCACCATTCTATCGGAGCCAAATGACAGAATAGAGACGGAACTCATAGCGGCCGGAATCTCTCAGATGAAGATATACTCTGGAGGTGTGACGTATTTCGGCTCCGGCAGTAGCTCTGTGCTTCTAAAACTGGAGGCCGGTGATGCGGTATTTGTTCGCTTACATCTATCCACGGGAACTCAGCTTCACCGCCTCTGGAGCACATTTAATGGACATCTCGTCCGCGAGTTATAACTGAAACGTTCTTCTGGGATTTTGCGGAAATGAGACGATTTATATAAAGTCGAAATAAGAATACATTAAGCGTACTACGTTTATATTACATCGGTTCATACCTGTTTGAAGGAACTGAGGTACCAGGGATATGATGATTTCAAGAATCCACATCCTATGAAACCATTGGTTTCAAGTACAAAAACAAGAACAGTCACTGTATGGTCGGTTTACTGACAAACTAAGGACAATTCACTTTCAAAGTACAATTCTTTATTAATCAGTCATCAGACATCAGACCGATTCAGAACATTATACACAATCCATAATAATAGTGGCCACGAAAGAAATTGTCTACAAATGAAACAAAGAACAGTGTGTTACAATCAACTTATCTCAATACAACTATACAATAAAGAAATAAATTAACTGAATATATTGCAAAATAAATATTAAATTATAAAGGAACTGTTGTGACCCAATTGTCGTTTATTTTGTTATCTATAAATACACTACAGGCACAGTTCGAGTTGAAATAATAAAGCTATGCTGGTTTACGTTGCCTTTTATGTAGTGTTTTATATTATCCCGTTGCTTTCAAACTAGCGAAGGTAATTTAAAAGTTTGTTAAAAAGCACATATAAACTATAATATAAGTGAAATAGAACGCAAAAACATTACTACTTTACGCATCAAAATAATACAAAATTTTAAATTATTATTCGTTAGTTATTGTTTTATGGACCAACATTATATCTGTATATAGGACGATGTGTCAAACAGTTTAGTCTAGTTTAATGATTCATACTCATGCAGTATGTATTTGTGTCTACAACAAAAAGATGGTGACGTGAAACGTTTAAACAAATCATCACAATCGTTGATATTCTAGGGACGATTTGTAATATAAACATTTCACAACTGTTCTTTTGAACCCTAATATTCTTTCACACGATGTTGTTTGGTACAGGCTCCAAACTACGCAAGCACATTTTAAATAGCTTCATACCGTTACTTAAAAGAGGGGAAATACAACAAATGCACCTCTCCACCCAATAGAAAATGTCTTAAAGTATATATTAAAATTTTTGTTGTTGAATTAGAGACATATCCTTGCTTTATAACTTGTCTTGAAGTAGACAGGCCTATGCTGTTCGCCGTCAGTATTCGACGCAAACATTTTATCTGAAATCAGCCAATCAAATTGAGTATAGACCAAACTCTACCATGACGCAATCTTGCTCCTTTTAAACCTGGGTTATTTTCGCAATTTTGAAACAGTGTCTAATTCAGTTTTCTTTCCTCAACTACAGCAAATTTGTAATTGAATCAAAGGTAAATCTTTCGTGAGCAATTTCCAGGAGATCATATCGACCTGCGCTTCATAGGACAGTCAAAACACCACTGACAAGATGGGTATGTTGCTCGGGCAGTGAACAGTCAACACTGAGCTACGATTAACTATGTCAGCTACCGTAGGCTACGCTTCAGACATTGGCTTAACCAACCTTGGTAATTGTGTTAGCGCTTTCCGTATACATTCATGTGTATTTTTTGTTATCCCCTCTTTAACAGCAGAAGCACTGACTAAATATTTAGTTTGTTTACATGCATAGAAAAAATCAGATTACTTATAAGAAAGAAACAAAGGTTCAGTTCCTATAACACAATTATATTGTATAATGATGTTCTTTAAAGTAAAACATTTATTGTCCACCACTACTAAAGTAGTGCCTGTATGTGTCATGAAAATGATAAGTAGAGAATAAATTCACGGATTAACTTCAAACTTTGAAGATAAGTTCCTGCCTTTACGATAATGAATCGGGTCAAATGTCACTTGGTTCTGTAAAACCAGATGGCGGTCATTGCATTACTTTAAAATAGTCATTACCGATACTGTATATGTTGTGAACACTATATCTTATAAATATAACAGAAAGGATTAAATTTCATCAAATTCCGTAAAATAAAATGGCCACCATAGCATAATTTTACAATAATCATATCTGTATATGTTGTTAACATGGTGCCTCTGCAACAAATTTTCTGAGTAACTTTACATATAGTTTCCTCCTAAGACAAGAGATAGGATTAAATTTCATCAAATTCCGTAAAACAAAATGGCCGCCAATGCATCATTTAACAGTATTCAAGCCTACATGTTCTGAACATTATCATTTTGAGTTCAAATTCACAGATTAACTTGGAATCTGAATTAGCTCTACTAAGACATAGGATATGATTGCATTTCACCCAATTCTGTAAAGCAATACGGTTCCCATTGTATAACTTTTTAATATTCACATGAGACATGATAATTTCTCCAAAATTTCGCAAAACTAAATGGCAGCCATGGCATGTTTTTAATATATTTCAAACTTGAAAATAGTGTCCTCCAGTAAAGAAACTGATGGGATTAATTTTCATTTAATTCTGCAAACCAAAAGGGCCGTCACTCAAATTCAGATATTTTCTTCAAATACGCCACTTTCTGTTAATACCAAAGATGTGCCTGTATTTCACTAGGTATCGCAACAAATACGGCCAACATTGCATATGGCACTAAAATGGTGATACAAAATGGTTCTTTGAAAGAAAAAAATAGTTCTTAAACAAAAGTAGGAAAAGGAGATTCGATGGGGATGATAAGCATATATTTTCAAAAAAAGCCTCAAGTGGTGGACCTGCTAGCTACTCGGCTTGTTTCAATTAAGTTTCAGGTCATATTAATATCTTCTTGGAAAAGATGACAAATTGACAATCATTCTGACATTGTATTGTTTAAAAAAATATTTACATCGTCAGAAAAACAAGCTCTTTGAGTTGACGAAGCATGATGTAATATTGATAAATATAAAAAAAAAATTGAAGTGGTTCTAATAGCGACCCCTGTGGCACTCCAGATGGCGCAGCTGTCCAGTGCACGTTTCCATTTATTATAACTCACTGGTTTCCGTTATACTAGTAAGATGTAAACCAATTTAATATGCTGCAACGAATCCATACCACGTCAATTTATGCAACAAATACTCATGACTTACAAAGTCAAAGGCTGTCGAAAAATCTTTATATACTTATGGAGTTGGGAATTGCAGTTCACAGAATCAGAAACATAGTTTATAACACAGGTCAAATTAGTTACAGTTGACAAATTGCTTTTAAATCCTCCTGGCAAAGGATTTAAGAAATTGTTTTAAATAATATTTACAAGTTTCTTAAAAACTTTAACAATAAGAGGCAATAAAGACACGGGTCTATAATTACAAACATTATCTTTGTCACCAGATTTTAAGAAAAAATCTCCATTGTTTAAGGGCATATTAAAAATGCGATATATACAGTGGCACCGCTAGCTTGTATGGCTAGGTTTAAAAACAGGCGCGACATCTGAAAATTTAGGTACATAGAGACAAACTCCTTTGTTTAAGAATATGTCCTGTCCTGCAATCATAACCACACGCCATGAAAAAAACAAGACTGAATGGAGTCTTTCGAACATCGTCAAAACACTACCGGATTTGACATAACATATGATGACAGCATCGGACAAATGCCCATGAAGCCTATACTACCATGACCACGTTTTTGTTTTACAAAGCTCCAAAATTGCTTTGGATTATAAGTCACATCATATTCAACGAATTTAACATATTCTTTAAATTTCACTTTTTGTGACTTTTTATTTCATTTGTATTACACTAAAAGTAAGTGATACACCCAAAAACGATTTAAAAGCAATTTCCTTGTCTTTACCCAATGAGATTAGCTCTTGATCATACCATTATGGAAGGGAAATATACTTTAGGAACACATTCCTTAAGTATTGTGAATAATATGCCATAAAAATAACCAAACGCGTCATTGATTGATTCAAATGTATTACGAATTGACCAATCAAAACACAACACCAATCTTTTTATATGGGGAAAATCGGTTCGTTTGTAATTAAAGAATGGCCATAGAAAGTACCGATCTAATCGGGAGCTTCATCATAGTCAATACAGAGTTACGCCCCATAGACTACGCGGTACTTTTAAACTCATAAAAATACAAGGATGAAAATGATCAGTTATCAACTGAAATCAATAGAATAAAGATCATGTTGAGTAAAGCTCGTATTATAAAGGAGTGTTGTACTAAATTTCTAGCCAAGTAAAACTCATATATCGCACTGATGTAATCTAGCTCTAGCTGAGTATAGCTCGAATAGACCTTTCGGACGGTGGTACTGATGTTCTAGCTGAGCAAAACCCGTATAACGGACTGCTTTATCGAAGTTCTTACAGAGTATAGCCGTAGTATAGAGTGGGAAACTCAGTATTTATTAGTACTTAATAAGGAAAGCATGAACGTTGTCATGTAGTAATTTTTTATTACATAGTTTTGGGTGTAGCCGATTTGGCTCAGCACTACTTTTTATGTAGTAAAGTTTTATTACATGATAACGTTGAAGCCAATGTTATTATGTATTAAGGTGCTAACCACCGCCCCTTAGTACTTGTTAAGTAAGGGCTCAACGTTATTTAGTTCTAAGGAGCGACCGAGAGCAGCGCCTTTGGCGTGCCGAGACCAGTTGAGCAAGATGGCGTCGTGAGAGGCCACCCGAGTGTAGGCCTATGACTAGTGTGTCGTCTGATTCTTTAGGGGTTTTGGCGGTTGTATTGTGTTTGGTTCTTTAGAACATGATCAGTAAGGGCGGTTCGTTATTCAGTTGTAAAGAGCGTCTGGTTAGCAGCTTCCTACAGGATAAGTAAGGGTTGTACGTTATTAAATAGTAAGGTATAGGGATGGCAGCGCTGTCACCATGACGCGGGAAACCCAGAAGGAGAATCCCCATTCTCGCGTAAGCTTGATGTGACGTCACAGGTGGACCGTGAAGGTAGGGGTCTGGACAGAGAAAGGAATGGAATGGAAATTAGTATTGATGGCGCAAGCAGTTCCAAGTCATTAGAACTATGCGCGTTATTACTTTGCATTATTTATGTCAGTAGTTCAGCTAATGTTAACAAAGTATTGTCTTAGCGTTTTATGTGATTCGCGTGTTTATAATATATGCAGCTACTGCTTTATATACTTTGTCGCAACTTTTATTCGGGTTTAAGATGTTGTCTTTGTTAGGCCTCGATATGCCAACACACAATAAGCTGTTGAAAAGAAAATCACCAAACACATTATATCGGGAGCCCTTTAACAGGAAATGTTCAATTGTGTCAGGGACTAAGCACCAGTCACAATTACCATCAGGGTACCTAGAGATAGGGGACGCAAGTCATATATACTAGTAATGAGAATTGGTGTATTTGGGCGGGGGTTTAAATGAGAATAGATTTAATTAATTCCATTACTAACCATGGCAGGGTATAGACACTAATACTGTTGGGGGAGGTGTGTTTTTTAGGTTACGCGAAGACGGGTTGTACTAAAGTTCTAGCTCAATATAGACCTTATAACGGACCAGCTAGTATAGCTCTTATAAGGGACTGTTGTGCTTAAGTTCTAGCTGATTATAGCTCCTATAACGGACTGTTATACTGAATGTCAAGCTGAGTATAGCTAGTATTGTTTTGGGTTTTTTTTAGGTTTTTTTAAGCAAATTTGCCTCCACCGAGATTCACATTCGGGCCTGGCTAATGATTTATATAGTGGGGTCAAAGGCTGGCTTGATCATGTTTATTTTGGAGACATTGTTTTTACCGTTCTGCTAAATTCATTAAAAATTTTCATTAAGCTTAAGTAGACAACTAATTAGCGACTATAACTCTTTCTATAATTTCTTCCATAGGACCAATTTAAACACCAACATCATTTTTACTAAATCGTGATTTCGAACCTTTAAGAACACCTTTGCCTTTGAGACCACGACACTAGCCTGTTGACGAAGTAAATTCTCAACTGTTTTGTTTGAAGTTTTTAGTGTTGGTCATGGACTTGGTTTATCTCTTCTCACTGAACTACACAGCCTTAGGTCTATGCTCCTCCGGACCCGGATACAGGTACTGGTTAACCGGAAAACAGACCTAAAGTCCAAGGAGCCGCGAGGCTGAACAATTCGTAGCTTTCCCACTTATATGAAGTAGCAGTGCGCCATATGTTTATTGCCTGATAAAATTTAGAGGCTCACCACAGTGGTTATATACATAAAAGAAGCCTGGACGGAGATAGCTTAGCCAAATAAGGTTCGTTGACAATTAGTGCTACATCCGCACAGCCATCCAGACTGCCATCGGGTGCTACAAAATAGCTTCGAAGTACTTTCCCTAGAAAGACCTATATTAGAACCCGTTCCTTTCAGTCAGACACAAGATGGCCAGCAGGGTTGTGCTTCTGATTTGTATTTTAACAATCTGGGAAGCTGGTAATGTCCAAGCCGCTAGTTCACCTGCTAACCCAAGCCAGTTGGCCGATGTTTTGACCACACTACAGAAGCAACATGCCCCGTCTTCCTGTGATTCTCTCAGTTTGGCGACACAAGTTCTTATCCGTGAGATAGAAGCCCGAGTGGAACAACAGTCCAAACTCGAGAGCAGAATCGAACAGATGAAAAATCAACTGTCGAGCAAACAAAACGGTATGAGTGAATTCACAGTTTGGTCATTGTTTATTGGTATTGTGGTCTTTTGTGCTTTAGCCTCAATGCTGAAGACATTGTTGGAGAATTTGATATTTCTATATTCCTTATCTCTTGTCCATGACCAAAAATGATTTTACATTCTTCTCTTTTGGTCTCATATTTTAATTCCACAGTTAAGTAACTATTGGTATTCTACAATTATTATTAGATGTTCTTGATAGGCACAGAGGTGTTTTGCGTTTGTTTTTTTACTTTAGTTAATATTTAATTTTGTAAAAATTGTGTAGGCCTACATTGTATATTAAACTATTTTTGATACGTTTGTATCAGACCTCCAGCTGCTGGTGGGTTTTCGTTTCAAGACGTTCCAACCGAAAATACCATTTATTTTATTTAAAGTTACCTTTCATTGAACATTTATACGTCCTGAAGACAGCTGGACTATTTCCACAGTTGCTTATCGTGATAAGCTGTCTAACTGACAGACTTTGTTGTTTGCCTACATATGCCATGGAAACAATAGACCCATATAAGCTACAAATGGTGATTAATGGTAACTGATGTTGAATGTAATCTTTGCTTGTTTCTTAATATAAATTTGATCAAAACTGATGTGAGAAAAAATGATAAATCAATCAACCAGCAGCCGGTTGCTCAAACCGCTATTAGATTTAATTCTGGGTTAGGTAATGGACTTCACTCCGGCCAGGGATTTAATCTGCTATTACTATTGCAAATCTTGCATTGTTGTGAGAAACAGGGCACAGATGGCTGTACTTTAAGAAATCATACAACCTAGCATCTTCTCTAGCCAAAGGTTACTATTCCGAGCTACTCTGCATTGCAACCCTTGGCAGTTAATTAATGTACAATGGAAGTTTCAGCTACGCCATCTGGCCGATAAAACTACCAAGGTGGTAGTTAACTACCCCTGTTTACAGTTACATACGCCGCCAATTTCACAAACCAAGTCTTCTAATAACACAACATCTGATTGGATGCGTAGAAATTCCTTGCATCCAATAAATGGCTTAGAGCCCGAGCCACATTATACAGGAATAATGCGTCAAGGGTTGAAATGCAGAGTAACTCGGAATAGTAACCCTTGGCTAGAGAAAATGACAACCTGGATGCTATACATCTTGCTAAACGTGCACAGCAAGAGTAATAAATTTGTTTTCAAATATTATCTTGGTTGTGCCAATGTCATTTTTTGTTTGAATACACAGAAGTCATATAAGCGAAATACCGTTAAGTACGGCGTAAATCACCAATCAATCAACCAAAAATTCGTATTAATCCACAACTTGTAGCTTTACTTAGACCGGCACTTGTCCATTTAAAAACTCCAGCATTGGTCCGTTTTGGTCGAATAAACGTGACAAAGCGGGTGTTTTCGAATGGGCAAAAACTCTCATCGGTCGGCTGATGTGAGTAGAGTCTGTTAGGCAAATCGTACCTTCTTCTGTTGTCTACTGACGGTATGATCCACTGACTCTGGTCGAATCTGCGGCAATCCGATAACTTTGACATTTGGCCACCTTGACAAATCTACCCAATCAATAGACTGAAATGCGTAACGTGACTCAATTTCGAAACTGCTATAGCGGACAAGAGATGGTCGTAAGACTGCATTGAAGCTACTTGGTTGTAACTTTACTATACTATAGCGCCAGATACTGCATTATGAAGTTTAACCGACAAACTACAATTGTTATCGCCTAACTCAATTGTGGCTCATCCAACTAGTGGCCTGGCAGTGTAACACTAGCAGAATGTATAGGGCTACTTCTTTCGTCTTATTCCTCCGTCCCGCCAGTTTCAAATAGTGGTTGAGGTTGGACTGATCTACCGCTATTGCATGCTTCTCAAAACATATGTCTGATTTTTCTCTGATTTGTGTTTAGATACACTGTACACAATGACCTGAATTTAACCTACCTGCAATATTTCTTTTATGGCGGTTTTAAATATTATCTGTGCAAAGGAAGACACTTTAAAAACGTGCAAACTCTGGTGAGGAATTCAAATACACAAAAAAAATCTGATGATAATTTCATCAGTAAATCGCCCACTATTACGCGGGCTAGTTACCCTCTCCCCTTTCTCCAATGATAATCAAATATGGCCACGCATTAGCCCAGTGATCGTCTCGAGGAGCTGGGAGTAGGCAAGTCACGTGGTCACAGTATGCCTACACAGTAAAGAGAGGTTCTGCGGACTAAGCATACGATTGGTGATCTAACTTTGCAGAATGTTCCGGACAACGACGCGAACGGAAACTAGCCCAGAGGCATTGAGAAGTCGCAACCGGCGGCTTTTAACTTGTCTGTTTCCTAACAGATTTCTAGATTTGCGCCCACAGAGTACCAAGCCGCTTGCGAGCGAATTTCCAGCCATAGCCATCTTTATTGAGCCATAGAGGAAAATTTATTGTTTTATTTATTTATAACCTAATAACAGACTCTTGGTCCATATACATGTATAAAAATGACATATAATTGTGGGTGATTGCATTAGCATACGATATCCACCAGACCAGACATTTTCGGGTTATTTTCTGTTTCAGGCTGTTAATTGTATTTTTGTTGATTTGTGATACCGCTTTCTTAGTTTGAACAAATTCTAGTTCAGAAAAAAATTGCAAGTTGAAACCATTCCGGAGATCGAGCCGAGGACGTTCAGAGTTAGGCACTGAATCGACAGCAGTAATTTACTGTGGAGTACAGAACTGTCATATAGTACACGGAGACATTGATGGTGACGCTAAACAACAATTAAGAGGAGCAAATATGTACCAGATTCAAATCAAGCCAAACGCTCATTTTATACCGACAGGTGTTTACAGGAAATATGCCGTTTCCCACGCTGATATTTAATAACATATTGTATAATGCACTATAGGCTAGATGATTCAACAAATTGGCTTTTGTTTTTGTGTTTATTTCAAATTTGTTGCATTTTTGGCACAAACTTGCCAACAAAATGGTACACATAATATCTGATGTATGAAGGTCATTTTTACTGTTTATTTTAACATTGCCCATTTCTGTTTCAGGTCCGGTAATAGCTTTCTCTGCCCGGGTCCGTGATCCCCAGCTGGGACTGGTAACAGAACAGACAATCCCTTTCCAGGATATCGTCACGAATATTGGTGGCGGTTACAATGGTGACACCAGTACATTCAGATGCCCGGTAAGAGGCTTGTATCAGTTCATAGTCACTATTCTATCGAAGCCAAATGACAAAATACAAACGGAACTCATAGCGGCCGGAATCTCTCAGATGAAGATATACTCTGGAGGTGTGACGTATTTCGGATCCGGCAGTAACTCTGTGCTTCTACAACTGGAGGCCGGTGATGCAGTGTATGTTCGCTTACTTCTATCCACGGGAACTCAGCTTCACCACCACTGGAGCACATTTGACGGATACCTCGTCCGCCAGCTATAACTGAAACGTTCTTCTGGGATTCAGGGAAATGAGACAATTTATATAAAATCGAAATAATACAACATTAAGTGGACCACGTTTATATTACATCGGTTCATATCTGTTTGAAGGAACTGAGGTACCAGAGATATGATGATTCAAGACAAACTCCACAAGGACAATTCACTTTCAAAGTACAATTCTTTATTTATCAGTCATCAGACAACTTGACCGATTCAAAACATTATACAATAATAGTGGCCATGAAAGAAATTGTCTCCAAAAGAAACAAAGAACAGTGTGTTACAATCAACTTATTTCAATACAATAAAGACGATAAAAGAATGAAATCAAAAACAATTAACCCAAAACTATATATAGAATATACATCATCGAAATATTCCAAAGCAAAATTAATGTTTATAAAATATATCAAAACGTTGCTTTAATTATCTCTTCTGCGATTATCTTAACGCTTGCATAATAAGGAACAGGGATAAACCGAATATCTTGCACAATTAATAAATAGTAAATAATAAAGGAACTGTTGTGACTGATTTGTCGTTTATTTTGGTATGTATAAATACATTACAGTTACAGTTGAAATAATATAGCTTTGCTTGTTTACATTGCCTTATATGGGCTTGTCGTGTATAATATTATGCTGTTGCCTTCAAACTAGCAAAGTTAATTGAAAAAATTATCTAACAAGCTCATATAAACTGTGACATAGTAGAACATTTGTTTGAACTAGGTTTCAGTTGCCAATTAGACCATAAGAAAAACCTTTTAAAATCATATTGTAGTTTTTTAAAACAATATATATACACCGTCAGCAAAAAGCAAGCTCTTCGAAATGACAAAGCATGATGTAATGTCATTGATAAATAACAAAATATAGAGATGGTCCCAATATCGACCCCTGTGACACTCCAGATGGTACATCTGTCCAGTTAGGGAGGTAACCATTAATTATAACTCGTTAAACAAGTAAGATGTAAACCAATTTAATATGCTGGCACGAATTCCATACCACTTAACTTTAAGCAGAAATAGCTTGTTTTTTTTTTTACAAATTCAAAGGCTTTCGAAACATCGGTATATACTGTATGGACTTGGAAATTAAAGTTCATTACATCAGAAATATAGTTTGTTGGTCAAATTACAGTTGACAAATTGCTTTTAAATTCACGAAATTGTTTTAAAGGAATATTTACAAGTTTTTGAAAATCCTTTGCCAATAAGAGGCAACAATTAAAGACACGTGTCTATAAATACAAACATTATGTTTGCCCCCAGATTTGAAAACAGGCCGGACATTTGACCATTTAAGCACATCGTGCAAAGCTCCGTTGTTTCACGCACTACTCTTCTGACATGTGTTCCCCTCTCCTCTTCTGAAACTTACCCAACTCTCTCCTCTTTTGAAACTGACCCCACCCTCTCCTCTTCTGAAACTGACCCCACCCTCTCCTCTTCTGAAACTGACCCAACTCTCTCCTTTTCTGAAACTTACCCCACCCTTAACTCTTCTGAAACTGGCCCCACCATCTCCTCTTCTAAAACTGACCCCACCCTCTCCTCTTCTGACACCGACCCCACCCTCTCCTCTTCCGAAACTGGCCCAACCTTCTCCTCTTCCGTAACTGGCCCAACCCTCTACTCTTCTGAAACTGGCCCCACCCTCTCCTCTTCTGACACCATCACTCTCTCCTCTTCCGAAACTGGCCCAACTCTCTCCTCTTCTGAAAATGACCCCAACCTCTCCTCTTCTGACACCGGTCCAACCCTCTCCTCTTCTGAAACTGACCCCACCTTCTCCTCTTCTGAAACTGACCCCACCCCCGCCTCACCCAAAACTGGCCCAACCATCTCCACTTCTGAAACTGGCCC
>JARFOD010090727.1:0-17855 GCA_031763545.1 Mopalia muscosa | reverse complement strand
AAGAAAGTGTTATTCCAAAATAACGAAAATACTGTTAATCTTCACTTTCTAAAAGACACAAAAATTATTCATTATTTTCATCTGACGAAACATGTCTTAAAAATAGTTTACATCAATTGGAATGTTGTGTTTGCTTTCGATATTTAATTTTATGATAAAAATAAATTTCAAATGGTCAAAAATCTAACCTACTTGATTGGCCAGCAGTTAGATGACGCATGCGTATGGGGAAAACGTCGTTGTTCAAACTCCATACGGATCCGTCACAACACTTGGCGGGAAATTCTATTAGTTGAATCTTAATTGTTTGTTATATAATTAACACAAATAGCTTTATTCATTACCATAAATGGCCAATACAGTCAAAAAACTTAACAGGTGTTCACTTAGTAGACCAAAGTCCCAACTCCGAGAAACGACAAGATACACATGTTAAGTTGGTGTCAAATTATTCAGTGGGAATCACAGTATAAGGTGTTTTCTTTTAAGGTGAATTTGACAGTTGAGTATCGAGTTCGATTCGAGATCTCGAGATGGGGATAATAAATCGTAATTCAGTCACTTTACCTCAATAACTAGATTAGGTAAATCATGTTCTTACAAATCCTTGCACAACAATATCGAGTTTTAAAAAAAAAAATTATTTGACAACAATATCGAGTTTTTTAATTTGTTTTTATTTGACAACAATATCGAGTTAGCAAAGAAGTTAACTGTAACGCGAGTTGTTACATTTTTAACGTGTATCATGACAATCTTTCAAATAGTGACTAACATCATCTACAGGTTTAAACATTTGCAAAGATGTAAGATTTTTTTACATTGTCACAACATTACATACAATAATAATAACTGTATTGAAGATAGGAAAATAAGAGCAGGGTTGTTTTAGCATACCAAAGCTACAGACAAAACATGCAGAATGAACAACATTAAATGGTTATGACTAACATTAGGGAACAAAAGGCAACAAAACAGCTTGAGTGAAATACAATAATGTAATTGACCAGTCAGACTGTATTGCATACATGAGTCAATGCCATTAGTTCCAAGGGTGACAATAAAATATCAGCAAGGGTGTTGTGGAAAGGTTCATTACATTGTGACAGAGTTACATTTGCCCTTTTGTTGATCAACAGCTCGTATGGAAATGCTCATCAAAGAGAAAATTCATGTTTTCAGTTCTGGAGTAAATTTCAGCATGTACCCAGATCTTGCGATAGATCATCTTGTATCGATTATTCTCAAAATGGATAAATCATTTTCAATACAGGAAAACCAGCTGTTCTTTGATGCTGTAATTTTAATATCTTTGTTTGTTTGATTCGGGTTTAACTCAGGACTCAAGGGTATTTCACTTATATGTCGACGGATTGACCACTTTTCACTGTTCCTTGCCTGGTTTTGTTGGAAATCCGGATGGAAACCACGTAAAAACCAGCCCGTGATTGCTACAGTCGCATCGTATAACTCATTCATATACTCGATGGTTGACAGAAGAACTCGATCATGTGAAAGGTACAGCTATTAATTGATTGATTGGTGTTTAACGTCGTGTTTAAGGGTATTTCATTTATATGACGGTGGTGTATTCCAACAATAATTAATACTAGCACAACCAATATACGAAGCGTTTTCATAATGTTAGAAAGGTAATTTGCAGTACTTAATAAAGACAGTATTGTAGTCTTCAAACAAACTGCCTATAGCCAGACAGATGACCGGTACATCGAAGTAGGATTAGTACGTTCACTCGCCAACCACTAAGCGGCGGCGGCGGGATTTGAATATATTAACCCCAGTGGTATATTTGATATCTACTGTACCTACATATCCTTAGATATGTCCCAGATCTTATCACGGTAATATGTTTACCTAAGATAGATCTCAAGGTTACACACTAAACAGTTGCGGTGTACCTATGCATATGCGAATACGTTTCTTCTGTGTATAAAGACTAACAGTCAATAGAGGTACGACATCCAGCCGTGCGAAACCTCTAGCAACAAGGCATGGCTTTGAGTAAATAATAATATTGATTCTGTATGGCCTCTTACCTCGGCAAAAACTTTCCCAGCCATGTTGTTGTTGTTTAGAGTTTATTGGCGTTTTCTAATTCCTTAAGGAAATGCTTTCCCAGCCATGTCCCGCCAAATCTCGTTTTTAAAGCGGTAAGACATTTTAAATCGATCAAAAGCGAATAGGGTACTGCTGAGAAATTATTGATTTTGACGTAATGATGGACGTCCTGGGGTCATTTTATGCAAGCCACATGTGCTCAAGGAAGAAGCCGGAACGGTTTAAAACAATGTTTGTTTAAGGTCTTGCTGGACCCCTTTGGCTCAAATTTAACCAAATTTTTTTATCACTTGGATTAAAAGTTAGTTATTCAAACTATATGCTGGTGATAAAAATGAATTCAAAATTTTAATCACAAACAGTTAAAGTGGAGCCTTTAATTTAGTTTTGAAGTCGTAAAACTTTAATTGCCTATTTCTGGCACTTTTAAGCAGACTCTACATTTTACAAGGCATACTTCTAGAAATATAATTGTAATCTATTACAATTATATTGAGCACAATGTGATTTAGAAAACGGTGCCTGATTTTTCAGAAGTTCGTCTTTGATATTTTTTAAATGTCTTGTATTTGACATTTGACATTTTTTACATTATTTCTCAAGGTGAAATAAACCATGACAAAATGCAGTCTATTTTTTTCTGCTCACCTCATCTCGTTTTGATATATTCTTTTAATTTATACTTGGATTTTTACCACATTCACATATATTAATTCTGAGGAGTCGAACTTTCCAAAAATATATACATATATATATGGTACAAATTTCTATTCTTCTGCATAAGAGACTGAATACAACCAGTGTTCTGAAAATCGTCTAAGGGGTCCAGCAAGACCTTATTTCTAAAAGTTACAAAACCTCCCGGATTGTAGCTAGTCGGCTACTGATATTGCTTGGTACTGAGTGCTCTCGTTCTTCATTATGTTATGAATACTAAAACGGATAAAATACGATGTATGTGACCGTTATTTTTTTTTATATTTATTTCATTTTTTCTTTTGTCTTTATTTATTGTTAAATAAGCATTCTCAAAAGTTTTGAGGTAAACCAAATTGTAGCCGTTCGTAATTCTCGATAAACTAATAAAGCATTTGAACTGTTACGGAAGTATTTTAGACTGCCATACCTATATATACGTTTATATTTAGGTGAAATTCTTTGCATTTGACAGGTGGAAAGCGGTTATAACCGCATTGGTAATTTACCAATAGTGCATACCAACACTCATTACCTACAAGTACACAGAGGTTACCAGAATACACCGCCGTGAAATAGGGTCAGGGGTCAACAACATCTCGGAACACCTCTCGGCCATTTCCGTACCGTGAATAATCTCGGACAATATATGAGTCATTTCAGATCGCCCACTTATCCACGTGTCTATTGTTTATGTCTGAAGGCCATTCTTGTAATGATATGATCACGTCATTGGAGCTGCATTATTATTGAATTACTTACAGAGGACAAAATTTGCATTATTTACAAGTCATACATAAAAAAGGAACAGTGTTTCGTATAAATGTGATTTTACCGGAGAAACGGACTTGTTTGATGCGAGCACGAGCACAAAACATCCGGCGGTTTACATTACCCGTTTTCGTTTTCCATTTACCTCCGAGATAACTGTAACGGTAGGGAAAGTGTCGAAGGAAGTTCCGACATGGTATCAACACCTGCAATGGTCCTACCTATTAGAATTCAGTGAGGATGCTATTGATTATACAATTGAAGTATCGCTGATGCAGCATGGTTTGAAAAAAAAAACCCAAAATATATTTAATAAAAAACAACAAACAAACAACGAACTAGCTCAAGTTATGTGTGTGTTGCGACAATATACAAATATGCAAATCAATATGTTCAAGAAACAGCCTTAAAGGGTTAGTATGGAGAGACGCCAAATAAAACACCGTATTCAGCTATATGAATGCGACGCTATGCTCTATGCTAAGTATTTAAAATGGAATGTCAAATTTTAAAAATCTTTTTTCTCCTTTTAAAAACCTAACATTTATCATTAACTGTTGAACCAGGTGATGATAAGAACACGACCGCTCATTACTTACGGGGTAACCGCTTGTTACCCCGTACAAATGTTTGGAAAATGAATCTTACACACTTTACTGAATGAACGCATGATCCGAGTGCAATTTACAGAGTTGCCTCCCATTTCCTTAGATTTATTTAATTTTTAAGAAGACAAATTTTCGGGTTAATTCACCGTATTGTTTGACATTGCAGCCTGGTTCCTGGATATTGTTTTGATTTTTGGATATTCTTCGTTATAATTGCATGCTGTTCATACTGATTCATTTAAGAGATACACTGTAAGAAAACATTTAAAAATTTGCATCGGGGAAGAAGAGGTATTTTCGTAATCACACGATGTTTAACCCTAGCTTGACACAGATAACGCGATAAAGGTGTGCTTTTGCTGAAGGATATGAGACCGATGTTTTAGACTTGGCCCCGGACAAGGTGTAATGCCCTACAGACACCTTCACCGTTATCGTCACAATATATCCTACCTTACCTCATTCAGGTATGGGCCTACCTTAAATCACTCAAAATTTCGTTCTTAAAATTATCAACTTGAAAGTTGTTTTAAAGGACTATGAAATTGTGTATGGAAGGCAGAGTGAGGCTGTTTTCAGTTATAAATAACATCCCTGTCTTGGATACTTTGGGATATTCACAACTATATCATGAGGAGGTGATAGACTGTGATTCTCCGGGAATAATTTTACATAGCAGACCAAATTCAGAGGAACAACAAGATATACATGTTAAGTTTCTATATTTCGGTTTATTTAACCATCATCAGGAAATTATGTTTACATGTGTATCTTGTTGTTACTCTGAGTTGTGACTTTGGTCTACTATGGTAATTACATTAAGGTGCACTACTGGCTTTATTATCATTTCTTCTATGCAAAAAAATCACGTGGCGCTAAAGATAACACGTTGACTGACTGCCTGTGCATGGCAAGTAACGCGTGAAGGCATGAGAAAAGCCAATCGTGCACCTAACTCGATAACTATTAGTACACGTATTTTAGGGGATTTACAATGCTCTATGTATGCCGTTTTACGTGTGAATTTATGGAGTATTTGGATGGCGCTTATTACAGCAGGTAACGCCTCCTGGTGCAGTAACAAACCCTTTGAGTATTAGATGCGAATACGTATCTTGTAAACTACACAGTATATAGAGATACGACGTACAGCCCTATGAACACTTCAGAATAAGGCCTGCCTCTGAATAACGTTGAATCCGTATGACAATATTACCGCGGAAGACATTTTTAAGCGAGTGTAGGGCTGCTGCAAAATAATTGATTTTGATATGAAAATGGACTGGTTTATGGGTCAGTCTAACCTTAAAGTGTCTAAGGAAGAAACCGAGATGGTTTATGTCCGGCTAAGGCCATGCATTTGTTATATATTGGAAGATAAAGTGTCGAATCATGGTATCGTTCTGCTATTTCTAAAGGTTAGGAAGCTTCCAGTAGCATAGTTACTTTAAGTAAATGCTGTCATCAGCTCTTCCAACAAACCGGTAAAATATAACTGAACCATTCAATATGTATACAAACAAGAGTATATACTCACAAAGCTGCAACCCTCGTTACTAACAGAGCGATCAGACAGAGCCAAGCCAGCAGTGGAACTACAACAAAGCGTTGATCTGACCTGCCCCAATAGACAGTTTCTATGCTATAACACGGACGGGTCAATCGGCGGACATTAACTGATGACCGAATCTGCCCTGCCGCTGTATCGATGTGGATACAACGTAAAATGCGATAAGAGCAGGATATCTCGCCTTAATCTCCCCTAGACCGGACCGGTTAACACTGGATTCGATAACAGAACAGAGTCACAGCGAGAACTCGGTTAGTAAACAGCGTCTTGCACAGTAATTGTTGAAGAGACTTATCTAGTACATTCAAACTGTGTCATGCTTTCAAATACTCAATTGGATAGGCCCATGGACTGTAGTATGATATTATTAATAGACTCCGTATTATTTTGTGATTATTTGGTTCATAGTTTCATCCTGCAGCCGATCTAGTGTTCCATATTCGAGTTATGTGCACGATTCGCTTTTCTCATACCTTCTCGCGTTACTTGCCATGCACAGGCTGTCAGTCAACGTGTTATCTTTAACGTCACGTGATGTTCAGCCTAGAAGAAATGGTAAGAAAGCCAGTAGTGCCCCTTAATGCACTAGGACACAAGTCTCATCTGTATTTAATTCTGTCTCCGCACAGACTCATCTGATGGCCTGAAAAGATTTCCCACAGTACTCGAATCCTAAGCTCCGATACCGTCAGCGGATGACCAGCGATTTCGACCATAAGCCGTCAGAATAAATCATCCGTTTAATCAAAACCAACAATATTCGACGGCATTAACCAGTAATTTCTAACTGACCTAGGTCAAGCCTACATATTTCACATGTACAGCTATGCCTCCTTGGTTTGGTGAGCATGTTGCTTGTTGTCTTGAGTTAGAATTGATTTGAAACACTGCTATTGTGGACTGCTGTGAACGTACAAGTGAACACAGTTGAAAACTAAAGCTTATGCCTCGGTTCAGTTATTATCTCCTTGTTAAGCCATTGACAAATAAATGTTTTGTTGACATTGTGTCTGTCGCGGTGAACTGAAAGTCATTACAACATTTCGTGTTGAGCGGAAGTAATGAACAGCTTCATCCACTACAAGTATGCTAGTTTTGGAGCTTAATTCTGTCTTAATGGGGCTTGTCATCGCGTGTCACCTCTCTGTTCAAATCCACCTTTCGTCACCACTTTTAATAGAAGGAAGCGTTCTAAAATAAATTAGCACATAACCAAGAAGGATGTCCTTTGATAATTAAGGCGTCCTATTCTGCACTATTGGTTTTAAATTAGGCCACATGTGAGTAATTGTCATCGGCTAACTTCCACCAGTTAGTGATATCATTCGCGTATACTATAGCCATTAGAGGACTCAATTAAGAGGTTGCGTAACTTACCCTGCAAATGAACGTTCGTTGTTTAAAGGTAACAATCCAAAATTTAGACATCGATTCACATCCTCATGTGAAAAATATACGTAAAAGGAAACTTCGCCTAAAGCGTCAGCACAACGTATTGAAAAGAGTAGAAATTTAAATTCTCTGAGGGGTAAAAATAAAAAAGAATAGAAAAAATACATCGTGGTGTAGGTTTTATCCGACTTGGAATAATTTCAAAGCGTGAAAACAATAACAGATTCCCATCAACCACTTCATACAGTAATGTTAAATGATCCCCTTAACGGCGGGGGCGTTTTTCCTCTCCGTTCCACTGTCAGTGATTGTCTCTTTTAGCTACCAATGTGTTCCGTTAATTAAGCTTAATCACTGTGTTATGGGGACATTATCTATACCTTATAATGCAGTTTATTTTCCTATCTGTTTTGTATCGAAATTGTAATCATGTATCCGCAATTTTGCTCAGAATATCTATTTTAATATAGGATTGACCCTTCGAAGTATCTGGACCAAATCTTGTCTTGGAGCCTGGCTGTCATTGAGTCCGGTATTTAATCTCAATAATCATTCAGACAGAATAATGTGTCTGTGTTTTGCGGATTAAATCAATCCCCTAGCGCCAGGGATATATCACTATAACGTGCGCGTAAAGTAAATGTATAGACACCAGATGGGTATTTAAGGGATCCCACGAAACGTGATAAGAAAAACCCTTTATGGAAAAGAAAATGATTCTAGTAAATCTCTACTCAAAAACTTATAATCGTTAGTCTTTCCGATTAATCGTTCATTACTAGTCCGAGTCATTTCATAAAATTTGGTAATTTTGATTTCTCTGTCTCAGTTTGGGGATCGTTGGATCTATCTTATTGCATTTCTAGAAAACTATGGTGATAAATTTAAATTATGCTTTGAAAATGATTCGTCTTCCCAATGTTATATGCATTTGTTTAACAAGAAAATATCACATTCCAATGAGCACAGGCGCCTTTATTTGTTTAGATCGCATAGCAAAAGTTTCATCATTATCTAATGTAGATTTATAACAATTCTCTTGGTTTCTTTACCGATGAAGATAAGGGAGATATTTTGTTGCTGGAAAAGCCTATAACATTATTTAGATTTAAACAGTTTCTTTATATGTTTTTGACTAAGTGAGATAGATATAGATAGAATCGAAGACTTAAAAATCTCTTCTGGTTATTTCTAAACTCAACGTTACGGTGTGGGTTCTAACACCGTTTTCAAACATGATAAAATGAAGCAAAACCGTGTTAGAAACTACATCAAACCGCGACAAAATAAAAATATCGACCCATACAAGTCATTTGATTTTTCATTCATCAATAAAACGCACTAAATGGAAAAACTGTTTCTTTGTATTTCCATTCTTTCAGGCAGTTTTCTAATACAATTCTTCCCTTACATTGTGTACGACTTGAGGCTAGAAACTGGAGATGCACTATATTTATCTAAAAAGTTTTCACACCAAACTCTACATCTCCTTTTATTAAACAAAGAGGTCATTTTGGTTGGAATGTCCCCCCATTTAATGTCATGTGAATGAACGTCTTAACATTGACCCAACCCCGCAATTGAACTATTGTTGTAACAAACCTGTAACGCACGTTTATATTACCCTACTGTCGTCCTACTGCATACATAAAACTATCACAGAGGTCACTGGCACCAAACAACAGAAAAAAAGACCATCACCGAGGTCACTGGCACCAAACAACGGAAAATAAGACCATCACCGAGGTCACTGGCACCAAACAACGGAAAATAAGACATGATCACCGAGGTCACTGGCACCAAACAACGGAAAATAATACCATCACCGAGGTCACTGGCACCAATCAACGGAAAATACGACCATCACTTAACGCAAAACCAAGGTTTGTTTTTGTAAACAGAAACATCTATGGGGGAAACTTTGTCTAATGTTAACAGTATATGTTTAGATTTCACCTGTAACAGGGTCAACAGAGTCACCGACGTTAACTGGGTTATATTATACAAGAGTCGTTAACATTAAAAATGGAACCTAACTTACATAAATATGTTTTTAGCACGGATGAACAACTGGTATGAAACTTTTGTCTCCCAACTCCATACACGAAGACATTATGCTTCAGTATTTTGTATCCAAATTATCTGTATAAGTATGGGTGTAAGGGGTTCAGAAACCATCATCATACAGCTGAGAATAAAATCCCTATACTCAAAGAATCACATTCAGCTTGTTTCGATAAAAAGATAACATCTCGAACACAACAAAACACAACAATATGGGAACAGAGACTAACCTCAAGACATTCATACCTTATCTACACAATAATACCATACGACTGTAAATTCATCATCATCCTAAAAAAGCCTGCTCTTCTTTCCATAGAAGATGGGATTAGATAGGGAACTGAGTGGGATCTGACGAATTAGAAACGTTCATCGCCCTTATTAGTTATTATAACGTGTCCATGAAAGTTTGAAGCAGACATGGATAAGGTAAGAAGATGACTTACTTACCACCTGAACTGAAACTAGAGTTGGGGAGAATATCCAGTGTATAACATAAACTAGGTAGACAAGGGTTTCAGTAATCGACATAAATTGTAATTTGAAACACGACCTGGCTCTTGAGAGGAAAAATAGGGACAGAACAGTTAAAGATACCATTGAGATCCTTGAAACTCGCCTGAAAGTCGGGAATGACACGATAATATACTGAGAATTATTTTCATGCAGATTTGTTTCTGATCCCACTCATTTCTGGAGTATGAATGAAACATGTGCTTTTAGAACACCCCATCAGACAGGGAGAATAATAAAACAAAGCTCAACTCTATGCATCAAGTACTTTTTGAGACAGAGATCAGAACATAACAGGAGGTAGACACAAATGTCAGACAGATTGACGGACAGACGAACTTAGATTTGTTTGTTTGATTGGGGTTTAACTACTCAATGGTATTTCATTTATATGACAACATGCCAGCCCAATGGGTGAAGGAAACCCCCCTTGACACCACTGGCATCAAAAAAGACAAGACAGGACAACAACACCCTGCAATACAGACACCACAAACAGATCAGCTTCTTGTTCCTCTTTAGCTCTGAGAGCACCAGAGCAACATGAAGCTCCCTCCGATGAACTTAGAAGAACGTTACATGAACAGCACCATGGCAGTGCACAGTACATATGTTGAGTACTTTTTGAGACATTGGCATATTACAGCAGGTAAAGTGGAGACCAAGAACAGACGGATGGACAGACAGACAAACTTCCAAGAATGTTACAGAATTAGCTTCACAGTGCACAGTCATACAAAAAAACAGCAGATGACTCGTAGATTTTAATTTCATCTCTGTGCTGGTGGGATTTATCCTTGAAGGTACATACAGAGAAGAGTTTCAACTGACAGAAAATAGCTCAAATTACTTAGAAAAATGCACAAATCTGTAACACATGTACCTTACCTACATTACAAATATATATAAGAATGTAGAATGACAGTTTCAAAAGCCTAGTCAGATAGCAGCTAAGATCCAATATACAGCCCAGACAATCTTCCTAGATTGATGGACAATTAAAAAACCCTTCAAGCTCATTGTTTTATTAGTTGCCAAAGATTACCTGCAACTTCTTTGATGTAGGATAAAAATTTTGTATACTGTTGGTCCTGATAGACCCTCCTGGTGCTGCCTGTCTCACTAAAGGATGGGTGAAGGAGGCCAAGTAGTTGTCGCTTTGTCAAGGGTTTAACAGCTGTGGCCCTCAACAAAAATTGCAACACTGGCTTCTTGTTAATGAGCTGAAATTTAATAAATGACAATAAGACTACTAATAATATGGTTGTATCATTGTCACCACTGATGTATTAGCGGTCAATATCAACTGACTGTTCCCCACTGCTGTATCAGCAGTTAACACCAGCCAACTGCTCCCCACCACTGTATTATCAGTTAATATAAACTGACTGTTCCCCACTGCTGTATCAGCAGTTAACACCAGCTGACTGCTCCCCACTCCTCATATCAGCAGTTAATATGAACTGACTCCCCACTGCTGATACAGGGGTCGGTAACAGTAGGCTGATGTTAACTGCTTATACAGGGGTTGTGAGTATTCTGCCTTAACTGTGGACTACTTACATCAACTAAACCAACAACATTGAATCCTCTTCTAAATTGTTCTTCAGCCTCACTACATGACTGTGTCTGATCAAATATCCTGCTTAATGATTGCTCACTTAGAAAGCAAGGCAGAGGTCCCTGTTGTAGCATGCTCAGACCTGAGAAGCAAATTAATATAATTTAAATTACTATATATATTTATAAGATAAAAAATAAACTGAAAACTGAAGATTGGATTACCATGAAATAAAATAAATATTTTGCAGAATATGTTATATATCAGCGGGTAAACAACTTTATACATGTGTCAATTCAGTTCCAGTCAATACTATTATTAATAGACAAATTAGACTCCTTTTGTTCTTCACATATCAATGTTTATAAATTTTTGAAAACAATTATGATTGGGACAATTTAATTGTTTGTTATATTGGGGTTTTATGCGATACTTGGTTATTACACTCCTACTATTCAATTAATAAATTTGTGCACAGGGTACCGAGACTGTGATTTGTATAAATCAATAAATCAAAGATTTGAATCCTGGAGGGTAATTTTAATTTCTCATAAACATAAATATGTATAGCAATGGTTTATTTCCAAAGTCTGCTTAAGAACAATAGATTTCTTTAATAACCCTGCTCTGGATATTTACAGGGTTTCTGAGCAGGTGTAGTTTTGATCAGGTGTGGATACTTGTAAGAAGGCAAGTCTGAGTTAAGTTAACATATCAATGACATGTTGGAAAAGCCACAGTTTATTTAAAGACATTTCATTTCTTTGGGTTTTTGTTTAATTTGTAGGCTGTAACCTATAAATTTGAGGTAGAGGTTAACAAACAGCTTTACTTAACTTGTTGAGACTAAGAGATATTATATACATGTAAGAGTTTCCCTAATACTTACCACACAATATCCCTGCACTCAGATAATACTTTTGTCTGATATTATTGTCGGTCATTTTGATATCATAAACTTCATCCACTTTATTGAAAAGCTCATGTTTTTCATCCGTGATTTCATTTAAAACTAAGGTAAAAAATTCTCTGTGAGGTCCACCAAGATCTTCAGCCTTTTTTCCATAGAATGTCACATCTAAAGGATACAAAAAATGTTCGGATTCCATGGCAAGTATTTCATCAATTGCTGTTTTATATAAATCCAGCCGAGAGACAAAAATACTGGCAATTTCTCCATCATTTGGTTGATTTCCAATTGTCTCCAGTTGGCGTCCCCTCATGATCTCACTCTGATACTCTCTTAAAATTTCAACTGGGTCTTTTGATTCACTCCTACAGACAGATACATTTACATGTAATGAATCATAAATCTATTATAATAATCATCACCATAATGATAAAATACATGTTATAGTATATTAATATTCAGTTATTTATTTTACAATGGTGATAAACTTATTGCACAACTGATATTGTTACCAACGAGTACTATCCCCCTCAACATAAACCTACATGTAAAATTACTGAGTTCGTTCGATTTATTTTGCCAAATGAGATACTTTTATCAAGTTTTATATTGCCATAACCTAATTTTAAAGTTATCAACTGGAAATGAAATTAAGGCTTAGCCACAAGGATGCTTCACCTGTCTCCACCTGCCTCTTGGAATATGCTAACTAGTACTATGTTTGATTAGAGTCGGATAAGCAATTTAAATTCATGGCCCCAAACCAAAAACAGGTGTCAAATTCACCTAATATACATCAGATATTTTTATTTAGCTTTATAAACAAGACCTACATTACATGTAATGTAGGTCTTGTTTATAAGGCTAATGTTCTAATAATATGAAAGGAATTCCGAAATTTAGACTGTCACCAGGCGACACCAGGTGAAGGAGGACAAAATATTCGTCTATACACTTTACCACATGGAAAATTTCTACTTTAGTTTGAATCAGATATGTACCGATATTTTTCAAGTTGAAACCTAAAGGGGGTTGGATGGGCAGATAGCCAATCAGCCAAACTGTCCAGACGGTTGAACAACTGCATGTCATAAAACATGTACATCATATCAATTGTTGGTTGTATAAGATTATGTACTTACATTACCGCAGCTGTCTTCTCAACACAAGCATGGATATGTCTCCTTGCGTCATTAGCTAGAAATCTAATGAGAAAAAAAAAAAGTACAAACACAATCATAGTTATGAAATTCAAAGACATAATTGCCACTTTTGCCTTTTTTTAGACAGTTAAACATGACAGTATTACAGGAGAATAATACTTTATCATTATTCAATTATATGATATAGTTTAGATAGTAAAATCTTTCTATACTGGCATGATTAAAGTCCAGATTGATCTGTCCCCAAGTTTTTCACATTAATTCTAAAGGACACCCATACATTGTGTAACATAATTCTCTGTTCACACCATGAAAAACAAGGTTTGATGACTATGGTACTAAATTGTTAAACAAGCCATCAGCAACACCATAAATACGCATGAGAAAACATTCAAACACATTTTCTTAGCTTTTAATAGTGACATATACAAGATGAGGTTTAATAATGATTCTGGGTAACTTAGATTGTTCCATTCATAAGGAGCAGCCATCATTCTCGCTAACGTAGAGACTTTGCCTCTAGCATATTGACAGGCCTTTTGGGTTAAGAGCAATGCTGTGTGTAGTTATACAGCTGGTGTCAACAACTACTTTTAAAGCATCTGGTGGGCAAAGCGAGGCTAAACTGGCATAGTCAGAAGGAATCAGGTGTTTGGATCAAACTTTGATTTTGCATAAATTTGTATAATGCCAGCCTGATAACGACAAAAAGACAACATCTGAGATGGCTGTGTTGGACCTTTTTTGCCACAATTAATACATGTAGCGGATATTAATCTGAATATTAATTAGTATCTCTCAAATCCTGACGAAATTGACTAAAAAGTCTCAACAAAATTTAAAATAATGCTGCAATAACTTTTAATATCAATCAATTAAAACATATTCTTAGCACATCAAATTTAGTTACTTGATTTATTTTGAAACAATAAGCATTGGATGCATCATACATGATTGGTAGTAAAATTGAAATATTGTTGCCAATACATGCCAATCCAGAATCTAGATTTTGATGGACAAATTATAACACAATAACTATCCTCTGAGTAACTTGGAGCAACTACTTCAAGGGAACTAAATTTTAACATTAATGAGACAAAGATATAATCATCCATTAGATTAGTCGCTGAATTCATACTTAATGGTTTGTAAGCATATTAAGTAAGATATATATATCTTGTAAAAAATGCTTAAATACACAAGAAAATGTTTTATTGAAATTCATATACTTACAGGATGTTTTGACAGCAATAATTTAGTTGTGCTGTTTAACTGGATATTTAGTGAAATGTAGATTCTAAGGAAATACAAGTTAACATGTAGGCTTACTATTTATCACTAAGGTAAAATGTCTTGCATGGTGAAGGTCATATGATGCCAAGGGTTTATGTAGTAGAGAAAGTAAACTGACAGATGTTATACTAACCTGAAAAGATTTCGCTCTGGTGTATCCACATGCTCAAGGCAGAGCACAGGTACCCTTCCTTCTATTTCCCCACTGGGTGTAAATGGAGAATAAGATGAATCTGTAGGAGTCACAGTTGTCGGTGCCAGATAGGTGTCCCCTGTAAAGGAGAACATACCTGCCGACTGACTGGGTGTGGTAGAGGGTTCATCAATTACCTCTAGAACATCGGGTGCATGGGAATCAATACTAGGCAATATTGTAGGACACGAGTTCTTCAGGGGACATGTGTTAATTTCCAAATCAGGCAAGCTATCAGTGTACAGAATGTCAAATGGATCTGTTAACTCAATGACTGTTTCTTCAGGTAAAGGAACATGGTCTATTGCAAGCTTGAGTGAGAGCCCTAGCTCCAAATCAGAGTTCTCAGATTCTGAATCATCTATGAGAAGTGCTGTGCAGAGCAAGTATAATCTCAATGACCCGGGTACCATCTTTTCACTTATGTATGCACTCATGGTGAATGGGACGGGCAGACAATCATTAACGTTTTCATTCCTTCCATTGACAATAGACAGAGTCAAATCATAAACCGACCCGATTACCGGATTTTTTCCTGCTGGAAAAAAACGCCTTTTTCAGCAAATTTAACATAATCTGATAATTTTCCTCAACTGTAACCATCAGTGATATGAAATTATTATCGCCAAGCGGCGATTTAATCAACTTGGCACTTTTCCCATCTAATTTGTTCATCAATCAAAGACCAAATGTAAGCATTTTTTCTGTTTTCTTCGGTCGCCCAGCTTTCTTATATGTACTACGAGCACTTCGATTGCCAACAAACTTTGACTTACGGAGCAGCTGTAAAAGTTCTTTTTTTCGTTTCTTTTTGGAATCTTCAAGGCCTGCATCAGCGTGTATGTCTCCTGTCATTGGATTTGATAATATATTTTGAGTGCACAATTCTTTCACACTCGCACTGCAAAACTCCTTTAAGAGAACCCTGTCCACCAAGGCTCATAAGCCCTAGTTCTTTCAGCTGTTCATCTGTTAGTAATTTTACAACATCTCCATCCACCTGCGAAAGTTATGCATAACGATACTACATACATGTATTTCATATAAAGAAATTGATTTACCTGATTAACAAGACAAAAATATGTACACACTTAGAATATTTATATAAAACCACCTGAAGCCACTGGCAGCAAAACACTGACAAAAAACAACACAATCCCTGGACATAACTGGATCCATGCCACAAACATATCGACTTTATGTCATGGAACCTCACTGAAACTGCTCTCTGAAGGGGGCTGGAGTATTTAGTATTCCGAACAGCGCTGCCATGACCTCCCCTTCTCAGCCCCTAACACAGGTGGCTGGTAGGCCAATAAACCACCTGTAAAAGGCACATTTACGGCTTCTCTCAATGTAAAAGCAAACCAATGCAATTTCAGTATTTCTTTCTCACCAACGAGTTTAACGAAGAAAAGTAAATTAAAGACTTTAATAAAAAAAAGATACCCATGGATGCATGCTTCGATGTTTATTTTTGAACTGTATGTAATTCCCTAGTATTCAATGATGTATGGTGATTAGGAGTGAGGCTCTGTTATACCTATAAGCTTACATGTTTGGAATATTTATGATCACTTTTTTTGTTTATTTTACGGTTATTAAATAGGATGTACCATAATGTTTTAATCAGCATTAAAACATCACCAGTATATATATTTCTAAAAGCAATCACACTGGCACAGGGACGTAGATCAATTAAAACGATAAATCATCTTATGTTCTAGATAACTTCCAGAGACAAGTTTCTTAATAAACCTTACTCTCGAGTATTGTTATGCGTAACCTGTGGGCATCTCGAGAGAAGGTTATGACCATTAATATCGTGTATAAAATACAGTATATATACATTTAGATATATATATATAAGCCTAAGATACCAATTAAGCAGACAATCCATAAAATTAAGCATTATGTAGACCATTTGTATAATTGTTAATAAAAACAAATGTTGACATATGATTGTGTAGTAAATGTCACAAATCTTCTCTTATATCAATGCTAAAATGGATTCACGAGAGAAAGGAAATTAAGAAATATAACTATTTTGCGGTCTGCCTTAAACCAAAAAAGTACTAACTAAGCAATAGGCAGACCATTACGTAGAAAGCAGCTTTAAGAGGACCCAATCATTGTACTTTCAAAATAATCACATAGATAAAAAGAAAACACAAATCATCTCACTTGCTACACAATGACATAAATTTTTATCCAATGTGAATTGGACAAATAGATTTACAAAAAGGCAGGGCATAGCAAGAATACTATATACATGTAAATTAGTGCTACGCTAATAAACAAAGATTACATAATATGATCAATCAGTCTTAAATATACCAGGTTCATTTAAGACTTCGACTGAAGGCAGAACATGAGTACTGTATACAAGCATGTAAAACCAGCTTAAGACTGCCCACTCAGTACTGCATACCAGCGTAAGGCAGACCACTCAGATCTGTATACCAGCATAAGGCAGACCACTCATAACTGTATACCAGCATACAGCAGACCACTCAGATCTGTATACCAGCATAAGGCAGACCATTTAGTAATGTATACCAGCATAAGGCAGACCACTCAGATCTGTATATCAGCATAAGGCAGACCATTCAGATCTGTATACCAGCATAAGGCAGACCACTCATAACTGTATACCAGCATAAGGCAGACCATTTAGTAATGTATACCAGCATACGGCCAACCACTCAGATCTGTATACCAGCATAAGGCAGACCACTCAGATCTGTATACCAGCATAAGGCAGACCACTCAGATCTGTATACCAGCATAAGGCAGACCATTTAGTAATGTATACCAGCATAAGGCAGATCATTAAGTATGTATACCAGCATAGTGCAGAACACTCAGTACTGTATACCAGCATAAGGCAGACCACTCAGTACGGTTTGTTGCTTGGTGTTTAACCTCGTACTCAATGGTATTTCACTTATATGACGACGGATTGTCCACTTCACATTGCTCCTTGCCTAACTACGATGGAAAACCTAAATAACCCCCCACCCCCCCCCATTTCCGGAGCCA